>CAJQZJ010031983.1:2124166-2135016 GCA_907164525.1 Lophiomys imhausi | reverse complement strand
ACATAGACACAGAAAAGGAAGATGGAAAAGTGGGGGGAACGCACTGACGGTGGCAAAGACCCCAGTGTACCAGCAGCAGCCACCAGCAAACATGATGCACTTTGAAGAAAGGCCTCCGTCTGCACCAGCCATCGTGAAATCACGCTTGCTCCAGGCACATGCACACCTTGGCTTAGCATCTCTGAGCAGGGTGAGGAGCAGTTTGCTGCACACAGAACCGCAGGGAGCTTATCCACCTGCAGCAGGGACCGCTGCCCCCTGGGCGCAAGGCTGCTTGGCAAGTGCCTTCTGTGCTTCCGCTTGCCTGGTGGAAAGAAGAACAATGAGGTGGAAAGATGCCCCTTCCTCCCGCCTTCGATGGTGGTTGTCTGCTATCAAGTGTGTTTCTGGAGAGGAGAACCAAGAACACAGTCCACACAGCTTGCTCTAGTTAGAAGTAAATCCAACTGCATCATTCCCAAGAAGCCACCCTACCAGGAAACGCACTGAAGGATCTTGTATATCCTCCAACCACTCACTCAGCAGCCACCTGAGAGACTCTCTCATTTATTATATCTGATGGAGGTGTATGCAAGTTCCACCAAACAATTAAATGATAGTCAGTGTGGTATTATGGTACACGAGTCCGTGTTGATGCCCAGGTACATGCCATGCTATAGAAGATTAGCCAGCATGTCCTCCAGTGTTCCTCCTAGTTGAATACACAGCGTTCATTCTTATTACAGTCTCACGGTGCTGTTCAATGTCAGTGAGATCTTAAGGTCTTTAAAAACATATTTGTTCACAAGTATTTATGACAAGTGTTCATCAGAATTTTTCTCATGACTTACATCAAAAGAACACACAAAAATAAACCAGACACTGAAGTGAGGAAACAGGTCAAGCATTTGTAGTTCCAGGCATTTTTATGATAGTTTCAGGGTTCTCACGTTTAATTTTTTTAATAGATAACATTCACATGATTCCAGATTCAAAAGCTATACTGGAGGAAACCTCAAGGTCTCTCAGCCATAACTCCACCCCTCATTACCCACTTCCTCCTCCGTGGGAAGCCAAGGTTATTAATATTTTCCTCTTCCCTCTCAGAGCTATTTGTGCCTTCTCAAGGAAATGCATGTGTCTGTCTTCTCTGCTTTTAACACAAGTGACAGCATAGGACACACTGCTGCTTGTCCCTGGCAGCAGACAAAAGGCTTCCTCTTGTTCTTCTGTGTCCAGGTCCTTTGTGGGGAATCTGGGTTAATGTTAGGAGTGGATGGCTTCACCATGAAATGCCTTGGAGAAAAAATGTGTCTGCTACTAAATTGTTTAATCCTGTAAATGTATTGCAAAGGAAATATGTTGAGGTGGGGTCACCCACAGTAGTCAGAGGCTTTGGAACTAGATGGCGCTAATGTCAAGGGGCACGGAGTGCTGATGGGGTGGGGGACATTTCTGAACTTAAGAGTCGTTCTCAACATAAGTGCTGTCCACTTCACACACATGGATCCTCTCTCTCTGCCAGCTCTCCCCACAAGCATAGGCAAGGCACCTTCAGAGGCATCAGGGCCATCATGTAGCAGGCCATCATGAAACAGGACTCTTGTTTCAAAGGCAGGCTTTGATTTATGGTACCATGTAAGGGGAAGCCACCCATCTTCCCTGATTTAAACAGCTTTAAATGCTATTCCAAGGCATTGTTCAATATACTGGGGAGGGGGGGGGGGAACCCAACAAGAAAGGGAAACACAGCCTGCTCAATCTGTCTGGGAGGACCTGCTACTGTGCCTCATTTTGTGGCTGGCCTGTGGTTTCCAGGGCAAAGCAGAGGTTCTCAATGACCAGAGGCTCACCTTGACAGAGTGAAGGTAGAACTTAACTGCCCAGCACTCAGTGGCCAAAACGAGTTGTGTTACTTGCTGTGCCCTGGTGAGCTCTCTGTGCCTGCGCCACTGCATCTGGCCTTTTGATATCTTGAGATTTGTGTCTGAAGACTGTTTGCTTCTTTCTTGTGGTACTAGGGATTGAACCTGGGGCCTTGTGCATGCTAGACATTCCTAACTACATCCCTCTTTTTACTCTGAGACACTGTCTCAGAGTAAATTAAATTACCCAGATAGGCCCACAACTTTCAGTCTTCTTGTGCTCCCTGGTAGCTGGAATTACAGACTTGGTTTCCTCTTTTTAATTATAGTTTTTTTGTTTCTAGCTGAGGCAGGAGAGACTAGATTACATTTCTGAATAGTTTTAACTGGGCTTGGTTGAATACCATGGGGTGGGGAGCAGCTATGCTGTGGTTCTCTGGGGCCTCAGTCCACTATCTGCAATGGTCCAGCCGCCTGGCAGCAAACCTCTCACTGCTGCCTACTGTGTGTGCTTCAGATCATCGATAAGAGCAAAAGGGACCCCTCAGAAGAAATTGAGATCCTCCTGCGGTATGGCCAGCACCCCAACATCATCACCCTAAAAGATGTAAGTGCCTCTGTATAGCATCCCCACCTCAGCCTTTTTCTTCAACTGATGCAAAACTGCCACCATTTGCACAGTGCAAATTCTCTCATGTTGCCCTTGTTCCCAGGGTCACATGCCTGAGATGCTTCCCACCCAGGAGTCTCTGGTGCTTTGGTGGCTGGTCACCCTAACTTGGGGGCATACACACAACTGGACGTGTGCACACCCCTGGGTAGTTCCTCCTCTCCCCAAGCATGCTGTGCACAAGAACAATAGGAAAGCCTGTGTGCATCAGAATAGGAGTTCTGTTCTTGTCATTGAGTCATTCCTGACTGACAGATGCAGAATGGCATGGGGAGAGCAGGTTCCACTGAGCCCTGGCTGTGGAGATTCTTAGAGCCTCTTTTGGGCTTTTCTCCGAAGAGGGTATTGGAGCAGGAATTGGTCACTTCTTACCCTTACCTCTTGGAGTACAAAATGGTTCCAGTGATAGACATGCAAAGCTTGCAATTTCTGGGATGGCCTCAGTGTCCCTTTGGGCAGCAGCTCACGGAGTAGACTTCAACCCCAGGGAACAGAAGCCATGAGTGCCTTGCTTCCAAAAGCTTAGATGGAGCCCCCTCTATATCCTAGGATCTCAGATACCTCAGTGCACAAGCGTGGTGCTCTGACTGTGCATTCTTGGTTTGCACCTAAAATTCGAACCGAGACCAGCTCATCTGCACATTCAGAGTTCCCTTCTGCTCTCTCTGAGGCAGGCAGCCCAGGTCTGAGATGGCATCTTTTTCCCACCTTCAAAATGGAATGGTGAATTCATAAGCTCAAAGCAAACATGCCAGAATTAGCTTCACACCTTACACAGGTCAAAGTCAGGTAAATTATTCTAGTAGCTTGTTCTGGAAATTCGTTGGTTAAATGATTATCACTGAGCTATTTGCATCCAGTTTTCAGAGCTTGGCCACCCATGCATATGGTGGGTAGGGTACACATGTAGTCTTCGTATATACAGGGAACAGAAGTAGCCAGTTTGCAGTTTGTTTTTCATTTTTTAAACTGTGTTTAAAGCTAGCATGGGCAAACATTGTGTCTCTCTTAAAGCCAAGTCCTGTCCCCTGCAGACCTACAGAACCAGAACATACACTCTGAGTTCACCCCCAAAATCACATGCACGGTGACAGTTGAGAAACAGTGTCCTTGGGGACTGCCGTTGCCACTGTCAAATTTCTTTCTATGCTGTGCCTACCTCTCAAAGACTGGCAGCATCACTACATGGCACATTCCAGCCTCGCAACCCTTCTCACCCCTGTGCACCCTGTGGCCTAGCTTGCCCCTTCCCCAAGGAGTCAAAACTGATTCCTTCCTAGGAAGAGCCTCTCCAGTGTGGCTGGGATGGCTACCCACCCATTTACAAGAGTCAAGCAGCTTGATCTTACTCCTAGGGAAACAGCCCCCAGCTTCCCTCCTCCACCCCATTTAGAACCCTTGCTCCTACACACAGCCAGGGGCCTGAGGACTGCAGCCATGGCGACATACAGGTGGCTGAGGCTTTGCACACTTCCCACTTGGGTTCCAGGTCTATGATGATGGCAAATACGTCTACCTGGTGATGGAACTCATGCGAGGCGGGGAGCTTCTAGACCGCATCCTCCGCCAGCGGTGCTTTTCAGAGCGCGAGGCCAGTGACGTGCTGTGCACCATTGCCAGGACGATGGACTACCTGCACTCCCAAGGGGTAAGGCCCAGGCCAGGGCGCCATGTAGCCTGCAGTAACAAGAAATGACTCGGGTGCGGATGCCTGCACTCCCAGTGGCAAGGCCCAGGCCAGGACAGTGCACCAACTTCAGGGCAGCAGTGACTCAATGCAAGGGCATGGAGGGGTCACAGGGTTGTGCATGCAGGAGTAGGACACCAATCTAAACTGACATATCTTGCCTTTAGGCAGAGGAGGGCAGAGTGCTTCCTGCACCCTCTTCAATTCCTTCAGCTCTAAGTAATCAACACACCCAAGTGATATAATCTGTCGTGATGTGTTCTGCTGTCCTTTCTGGGTCTAAAGTCATTTGTACACTTGCCATATACAAGAACTAGGTTAATAAATCTGTGTGAACCAATTTTAACAAGGAAAATGGGATGTTCTGGCCTTGGTAAAGAGACATTTAGAATTTTCATTACTTGTGATACATAAAGCTAAACAGAAAGGGAAACAGTTGGGAATCCCTCAGCCTCAGACGGCCCAGGCTGCACCAAGCTCTTCATGAACTCACTTCTAAAGTCTGAGTCATGCACTTGTTTATCGTAGAAGACCAAACAACTAAGCATATGTTGGTTAAGGACCCCACCAAGGTGGCAATGCAGATTCTAGGCCACATTCTCAGTCTCAAGGAGGGAGCCTACCGAAATACATTTTCTGCATCCTTTCCTCTGTCCTTCACCACACACCTCTGTCTTTCCTTCCACAACCCTACCCCATCCTTCACCTCCATCCTCCTCTCTGGCCCTTTTCTCTCTCCTCAGAATTCCTCATGCAGCAGATTTGGGCCAGCTTATCTTCCAAGATCTCACAGTTGGTCCTTTTTGTGTGACTTCTTCAAGATCCAGGAGTTCCACAACACAGTTTCCCAATAGCCAGATTCTAGAGGTATCCTGAGTATGAGGGTTTCACAGATATTCCTCTGTTTAATGAGGGAGGTAGGGATGGAGACAAGTCTTCCGGTCTCCCATGGCCGGCCGCCAGTGTCTGTAAGCTGGGCCAGGTTGCCCAAGTGCATCACTTTGAGATGATCCCAACATCACAGTTGGGATGTTCCAGTTCCAAGCCTCATGAAGGCACACCACATGTCTGCACAGGAGCCTTCTGTCCCTTCACAAGGCCTCACTTTGTGTGCTAAATAGCTGCTTTGTTTTGAGGAACTGCTGGCCCTTCTGTCATGACAGCTGTCACACTGTAGCTGGGACATGCTTGGAGTCAGTGCATTAGATGGTGCAGGTGCCATCTGTGTAGCCCTGAGCCCCTCCCCTTGCTGCCAGGAACCAGCGTGCCTGTGACAGCAGGTCCACCAGTGCTTCTGGAACTTGTGACAAATGGTCCATGCCTGGTGTACTCCAACTCCCAGAGGGAACATAAAAATGGGGACCTTTCCATCTCTGTAGCCAAGCTGCCTGCCATAGACTGTGACCTTCTGTGGCAGAATGCCAGCAGCTGCTCCTGTGTCTCGGGTAGGCATGTGTTTTATTCAGTCGTATAGTCCTTCTGTGTGAAGGCAGGCCACGTGGGTATTGGACCTGAGTGACCAGGATGGGTGAGGGAGACAGGCTGGCCCATCAGAAGAACATAGTCTTTTTCTCCTGCCATGATACCTGCTCCAGTAATTGGCTCCAGTAACCTTGCCTCCCGCACTCCCTCCTTTTCTCTCCCACTCGGCTTTGACTAACGCTCCCTGCCTTCCAGGTTGTTCATCGGGACCTGAAACCAAGTAACATTCTGTACATGGATGAGTCTGGAAACCCTGAATCTATCCGCATCTGTGACTTTGGGTTTGCCAAGCAGCTGAGAGCAGAGAATGGGCTGCTCATGACCCCCTGCTACACAGCGAACTTTGTGGCCCCTGAGGTATAGTACCCCAAACCCAGGGAAGGCTGCTTTGTCAGGTTGAGGAAAGCAGCCTTTCCGGTTACCAAAGTAACTAGAGAACTAGGGGTATTGAGGCAGCACAATGGGCTCAGCAGTGTCCTCAGTAGACAAAGGCAAGCCTTCTGCGGGGGAGGAGAGAGCAGGCTGTTCTAGAATCAGCCAGTCCCACTCAGCACAGTGAGCAGTTCATTTTCCACTGGAAAAACTTAAATGGTTTTTGCTCAAAAGCATGATTCTCAACCTTTCTGATGCTGCAACCCTTTAATACAGTTCCTCATGTTGTAGAGGCCCCCAACCATAAAATTATTTTCGTTGCTACTTCATAACTAATTTTGCTACTGTTATGGGTCGTAATGTAAATGTGGTTTCTGATGGTCTTTGGTGACCCCTGTGAAAGAGTTGTTGGACCCCCAAAGGGTTGTGACCCACAGGTTGAGAACTGCTGCTGCAGTGTTTCCATGACAAGTCAGCGTCCATACAACCTGAAAATATTGGGGGCCAGTGTGCGGCTGAAAGCTCACACACGTGCAAGGGACCCTCTGTGCTCTCCGCCCTTACCTCAGGATCACAAAAGGGCTCCTTATCTCCCTTGCCAGCTTCCTGAGGCCAATTCTACCAGGCTGTACTGTCACTACTGTTTGGGATGGTGGGCTCGCTTAATTGCATGAGTTGATGGTGACTGAGGACCACAGTGGGAACAGCAGGGGCTGGCGTTGCTGCTGGATCCAGGAGAAGCTCAGGCATGAAAAGGGCTTTTGATCCTGGGTGGGGCCTCCTGAGTGGAACTGTCAGATCTGCTCCGTGTCCAAAGACACTGCTGTGTGCTTTGCTGGTCCAGGTCCAAGCAGTGTCAGGTTATCCAGGGGTTCCATGTGAGCAGCCATGGCCCCTTTGAAACAGCTGGTTTGAAGCTCTAGCTGTGCCTCATTTGGCCATCATTGGTGCTGACAGAGTGCATACAAGTAGGTACATTTCATAGATTGAGGAAAGAGAAGCAATTTCAGTATTGAAATGACTCTGGGAGGTCACTCAGCCAGTGACTTTGGAGTGTGCAGTTAGCTCAGCATGTGATACCCTGTTTTGCAACACGGCACATAATGACAGGAGGTCAGGTATGAAAACAGGCCCCTCATGCTCATGTGGGAAGAAGAAACTGAACAGAGTTCTAATGCCTCATTCAGGCAACGCAGCAATCTACAATGATCCGTGGCCATCAGCCTGGGCTCTTCACTGTCACTCAAGTATGAACATATCCAACATCACCCTGTATACAGTTTGTATGATGTGATGATTCATCAGAATTCTTCCTTCTTAGTAATTCTTCATAATGTTTAACTAAGACATGTAGGCTACAATAACACATACCTGTAGTCCGCTGCAACTCTTTGGGAGACTGACGCAGAAAGAACAATGAAGTCAGAGGCTCAAGACATCAAAATGACCTCATCTCAAAACATAATCCAACAATTCCACTTCTAGGTACATACCCTCAAGAATTAAATCTGTCTCTCTGACCTTGTGTATAGCAATGTTATTTGCAACAACAACCCAAGTTGGACCCACCCCTAGCTAACAGATAAGGTGTGTGTGCACACACCAGAAGGGTGTTCATCCCCAAAGGCACAGGATTCTTATGCCTGCTACAGCGTGACACTGAACACATGACTCAGTAAAACAAGACAGTCACAGTAAGCCAGATAGGCAGAGAGAGCCCGAAGGTGTAGGTGGTGCAAGTCGTGCCTAGCATTCATGAAGCCCTGGGCTTAATCCCCAGGACTACATAAACCATACATAGTGGTGCGTTCTTATCCCAGTGCTGGGGGTAGAGACGGACAGATGACAAATCCTAGGTCACTCCTGTCTGTGACTGTGAGTTCCAGGCCAACACTGTGTCATTCCACTTACGTGAGGTTCCTTACACGGTCAGATTCACAGAGACAGCAGAATGGGTTGTCAGGGACTGGGTTGGCCAGTAGGGAATTTGTTTTTAACAAGGACAAAGTTTTAGTTTAGGAAAATGGGGTTCTAGAGGATAGCTGCACTGCACTGTGAGTGTGCCCTGAATGGCACTCCTAAACGTGGCTGACAGGGTAAACTGAAAACAAAACTTAGCCCCTATGTCAGGCACATGCTGTGCCCCACTCCGCTGTCCCTGCAGGAGCCATGCTACACCGATGTAGGTGGGGCTGACTGAGCCCAGTGGCCGATCCCACTCTTCCCATCCACATAGAGAACCTACTCTGAAACAGAACTGTTCAGTGCAATCTTGACTGTCCTGTTGCCCCTCCAGGTCCTGAAGCGGCAAGGCTACGATGCAGCGTGTGATGTCTGGAGCTTGGGAATCCTGCTGTACACCATGCTGGCTGGGTAATGGAGGGCGGCCAGGGTTGTTCTCAACATCAGGCCTGAGGGCCTCACCCTTCCTCCCCGCTGCTTGTGTGCAAACAAATGCTGGCCCATCTGGGTTAGAGTGAATATTCAAACCCTGCAGGATAAGGAAAGGACAAGGAAAGTTAGCTATGTGGTCTCCATAAACTCAGCCCATAAACAAAACATGCAGGCCTTCTGCAGACCAGCCACATTCCCTCTACTATCTGAGCCATTCCCTTGAGAGGAACTCTATTCGAGTCTGGCATGTTCCTGCTCCTGGCAGGTTTATGCTGATGTGTGTCTGACTTGTATCAGTCAGGGTTGTGGACATCTGACATCCATGATGTGACCTTTGTAAGTTCAAGGACCAGTCTGCCCAAGAGCCAAAACTTGGTGGTAAACCAACCAACCCATGGGTCTCTCAGGCTTTACACCTCAGCTTCCTGGCCACCAAGCCACTTTGTCCTCATGGAAACCAAATCTCCAGGCAGACCCCTTACCATCCTGGCACCAGTGTGACCTGAAAGGGCCCAGAAAGGACGCATGCTCGGGTTGAAAGGTCTTCCCATCTTGCTGACTCGTAGCACTGACCAAGTGAGGAAGGTGGCATGGTGCCCTGTGCCCTGGCGCGAGATCTGGACTCAGAAAAGGAAGAGACAGGCATTGCTGTGGGCTCAGCTCGGTGCCCCTCATCAGTCTTCTCCCCACACAGGTTCACCCCATTTGCCAACGGGCCAGACGATACGCCTGAGGAGATTCTGGCGAGGATTGGCAGTGGGAAGTATGCCCTTTCTGGGGGAAACTGGGACTCCATATCTGATGCGGCAAAGGTGAGTCTGTTTTCCAGTGTCCTCACCTCCTGGGCAGGGTACTCTACAGTAGGGGTATTGTCTGTGAGGAAGCCGGAGATGCCGCCCATATGAACGTTACAAACTTTTATTCTCAGAGTAATTAAAAATGTTTGATGTTAAGGTCGTAATGTGCTGCAGAGAACCAGAGCCAATGGGAGATGTAGGTATGGATGTAAATACAGACACAGGCATACGTAGACACAGGTAGAGAGGGTCAGAGAGAGGTGGTGCTTAGGGAACTGGGTGCTGTGTTCAGGGCTACAAGCCTGAAGTTTACAGAGTGACCAATAGCTAGGGACCCTGGGAAAGAGGTGATACCACAGGATGACTGCAGATCCCTCTGCTGCCAAATGCCTCCTCTCTAGAGCCATTTCCAGGTGACTGCCCTAAATGTCTGAGGCACATTTGTGTTACTTTAAAGTCACTGAATTTGGTATTTCCTGATGCACACACTTCAGTCACCAGCTTTGCTCTCCTGCCCATCAGACTCTTTAGTGGATATCCGTCAAATCCTGTCAGGTAAAATAATACACTGCTGGGCTGAGGATGTTACATCAATGGTCAACCACCCATCAGGTTTTCAAGATGCTGGATTCTATCCAATGCTGAAAAAAAAATCATAATGTAGTCTAACCATTAGTAAGCTGTGCCAGCAGCCTTTCTTCTGTGTTACAATAAAAGTTCTGCAGCAGAAGGAAGGGCTCTGACTAAAGATCTGCCATTGCCATCACTGTGTGACCTCAGGCATGGAGTGAGCAATGTTACAGAAGGTGGAGGTGATGGGGGGGGTGATACTGTGGAAGATGGTAGAGGGGAAGCTTGGTGATGGACTAGAAGGGGTTGGCAGTCTGGGGAGATATTCAGTGGGTAGGAGTGCTAGTTTGAATACCCAACATCCAAAACCAAGAGTCAGGCATAGCCATATGTGAACTTTTAACCTCAGGGCTTAATGAGGAGAAGAGACAGAAGGCTCACTGGCATTTGCTGACTGCCACCCTAGTTCCAAGTTCAGTGAGAGACCTTGAAGGAAATAAGGCAAAAAGAGAGCAGCAGGACACCTAGCATCCTCCTCTGGCCTTTTTACATACACACACACACTATATACACACACCCGACATACACACACACAACATACATGCATCCCACACACATGTCATATCCACACCACACCACACGCACGCGCGCGCGCGCGCGCGCACACACACACACACACACACACACACACACATACAAGGGAGGGGTGGTTGATGCTGTAGAAGGAAGTTGTAGCTGAGGTGACAATGTAAAAGTTGACTGCTGAGATGTTAATGGAGGATGATAAAGAATATGGTTGTAGAGGTCCTGGTGAAGGTGATGATGGGGCATGGTGGAAGTGAGAGTATAGAATATGGTTGTAGAAGGTAGAGGTGGTGGTGAAGAATATGTTGGTTGGGGTGACCATGGGGGGGGGATAGTGTAAATCCTGGCAGAATCGATGAAGATGTTATGGGGAGTATGGCAAAGGTCATGTTAAAGGTGATAATAGGGTATATGGTGGAGGTGATGGCAGAGGTGTTGGTGGGTGATAT
>CAJQZJ010031983.1:2110987-2124156 GCA_907164525.1 Lophiomys imhausi | reverse complement strand
GGTGTTGGTGGGGACATGGTGGAGGTCCTGGTGGAGGTGATGGCAGAAGTGTTGGTGAGGGATATGGTGGTGGATATGGTGGAGGTGATATGCAGGTGATAAGGAGGACAGCTGATGTTTGGGGAATACTTTCCATGTGTTGAGCTCCAACATCCCTGCTGCTCTTTCCTACAACCTTGTCTCAGATGACTGGGAATTAATTGTCTAAGCTTGGATTCCCACAGCTAAGCAGGAGATAGTTCTGGTGCCCTGACTGAGAGCAGAGAAGGGAAGAGGCAAAGCCCAGTACGAGATCAGGACCTCTGCTGCCAGCAATTGCCTTTGCTGTCCCTGAGACCTCTCCCACTACTGTGTCCTCTCCTCGCTCACCTTTCTCCTTTTTCCTCTCCTTGCTTATCATACAACAGAGCCTGCCACCTTCCAATCTCATACAAAGCTATGATGGCATGTTTTTTGTGTGTTTGAGTTTTTCATTGTTTGGTTTGGAATTGTTTTGTGACACTGGAAATCATACCCAGGGCCGTATGCATGATAGGTGTATTAGTTCTTCATCGCTGTGTCCAAAACACCTTCCATCAACAACTTAAAGAGGGAAGGGTTTATTTTGGCTCATGGTTTTGGAGAGCTCAGCCCATGCTCATTTGGCCTCAGGTACTTAGTCAGCAGGAACAGGTGGCAGAGGATAGCTCTTCATCCCATGCCAGACAGAAAGCATAGAGGAGAGACAGGAAGAAGCCAACGGCAAGATACCCAACAATCCACTCAGTGACTCACTTCCTCCACGTGGCACCACCTCCCTGAAGTTTCCAGAACCTTCCATCATAGCGCTGAACCCCGGGGACCTAGGCTTTACATATGAGCCTATAGGGAACATTTCTTTTTCAAACTGTAACTGTAGACAAGTACTCTGCACAGAGTAACCTGCCCCCAACCCTGAAAACATGTCTTTATACATATCCTGTGTGTGCTGGGACACCATGTCACAGCTGTTATTTCACACTCAGACTTGAGACCAGGAGCAGTAGTGCTTCCAGGATGGACTTGCTCTAAGGCATTCCTGAGGTCTCTGTTGCCAGGAGTTAGGTTTCTCTATGGAAGGGCACTGTTGCACTACATGGTATTTCTTGTGTTTGTGAAAGGCAATCATTTTTATTAAAATAGTATTTCAGCAGCTTATTGTGCCATTTAACATTTGAAATACTTTTGCTACAAAATCCTCAATGAAACAAACTTTCTATTTACTGCTAAGTCAGTAATCATTGGCACTTAGAGTTCATTCGCATACTCATAAACCTAGAAGTCATTTGATCCAAAATGCAAAGTGTCACCTCAGAATTGCAGTTTGTTCTACTGGGCATTCTCTGGCGAGCCCGACACCACAGTCCTTCTCCCCTCTGGACCCTTGGCAGGACGTTGTGTCCAAGATGCTCCACGTGGACCCACAGCAGCGCCTAACAGCAGTTCAAGTGTTGAAACACCCATGGATCGTGAACAGAGAGTACCTATCCCAAAGCCAGCTGAGCAGACAGGATGTCCACCTAGTGAAGGTACCTTGTGGCCAGAGTCCTGATAGTAGGCATTGGAACCCTGGGGTAAGGCAAGATAGTGCCTCGCCACTGGCAAGAAGAAACTGTAGCATGTGAAGCCACCAGTGATAGGCACATGGCTGTCACTTCAGTACATATGCAGAAGCTGTGTCTGAGTGACGGCTTTGCTGTAGGGTGGTGTTTGGTACTGGTGGCTGAACAGCTCTATGCTCCAGAGCCCTCAGTTCTGGACCAGAAGTCTATAAAAGTCCCCTTCGCGCTAGCAACCCCTGTTTAAAGCAGCTTTCACCTGCCAGACAGACCTCCAGAGCCCTCAGTTCTGGACCAGAAGTCTATAAAAGTCCCCTTCGCGCTAGCAACCCCTGTTTAAAGCAGCTTTCACCTGCCAGACAGACCCACAGTCCAGGTAGGACCACCTTTCTAAGAAGTACATGTGGTCCCAGCCTGGTCCTGTTAGAAGTCCATCCTGTATCTGTCTCCAGGGAGTGGAGCTACACCAAGATGAGCCCAGCTGCCCAAGTTAATCCAGACTGCTTCAGAGTAGCAGGGCCTAAGAAGTATTGGCCATGAATTCCTGGGTACCCGGGTGGCCCAAGACACATCTGCCTTCCTGTTAGCAGTAAGGTGATCACATGATCTTCCCAGGAACTCCACTCCAGTCTTAGCTACTCCTAAGGCACAAGTCCCAGTTGAGCCTAGGACTTCATGGTAGTGGCCGTCATTTGTGGGCTGATATGTTGTGGACAGTGCAGCATACATGCTACCCTCAGTGTGCCAGTGATCCTAGAGGAAGACGTTCCCCGCTTTCAGTTTACCCAGGCTCTCAAGGTCCTGTCATTCAGGAATAGATGGGCACCATGCTCACCTGCCTTCCTTTCCTCTTGCAGGGCGCCATGGCGGCCACCTACTTTGCTCTAAACAGGACCCCACAGGCACCGAGGCTGGAACCTGTGCTGTCATCCAGCTTGGCCCAACGCAGAGGCATGAAGAGACTCACTTCCACCAGGTTGTAGTGGCCAGCTGAGACTCCAGCCTTAGCCTCCCTGCCCAGCATCCTGTCAGGCTCACAGAGGCCAGATACGGGTCCTAGGAGTTCATGGGCACTTGAGTGACCCTGAGTCCGGCACAAAGACAGATCTGGCCTTGGCTGCCTCTGTTTCCTCTGCAGCCCTGGAGAGGGTCCTGCCCAGGTTGTCTGAGCCTTGCTGCGCTGACCTCGCCGCCCGCTCTCCTTTCCTCCTGAGTAAAACCAAATGAACTTGTCACCTCATAGCACCCTGCTGGAACCTGCCTGGGTTCGCGCAGGGCTCTTGGTCTCTTCATGTCATGGCTTATGTTCAAAGCAGAGCACTTTCACCATTCTGACGTCATTTAAGTGATCAGCCTCTCAGCTGGGTGTCCCACCGTCACTCTAAGAATGTTGGTACAGGGCCCCTGCCAGGAGACCCCAGAGCCACTCTAGAAGGGGCTGGATGCTCCTGGGTGTTCTGGTGTTAAGTGGCTGTCTGATGGCATCCAGCTTAAATGCCTGGTCCTGTCTAAAAAAAAAAAAAAAAAAAAAAAAAAACCCGAAGCGTGCATTTCACCATCCTCTGGTTCACAAGCGAGATGCTGGGTGGTGGCCTCTCACGGACTCTGTCACTGATTAGTCAGGATGAAAGCACCCAGCCCAAGAGTGCCGGGAGCAGAGTCTGTTTGAGAGCCTGATTTGTGATGGTTGGGAGAGGAGCCTCAGGAAATGGCCAGCCAGAGCCAATGCCCGCTGCCCTCTGCCCCAGGGATACCAGCGAGCGGAGGGCTCTGCTGTTGCCAGGTGTGTTGGCAGTCCTGCATGTGTTTGTCTGAGGCAGTGTAGTGTATTCACTCTCTGATTTCCTGGGCCACAGAGAAACTGAAGAAATGGAACTCTGTCTCTTCCCCCAGCCCTCCCTCAGCCTGACTGAGGACAGGAGAGATACTTGAGCCCCTTGACCTCAGAGAGGCAGAAGGTACCAGGACAGGTGTGGGCAGGAGTGATGCACTTCAGAGAAGCCATGGTTCTGTGTTGCACAGACCTGTGTTTTCCGGGTGTGGTCTGTGCTGGGCCAGTGGTGGCACTGAGCAGGCCATCTGCGTGCTCTGTGCAGAACAGCTGAGTGAGACCCTTCCTGCATGGCATGCCCCTCTCAGCCTGACTCTGCAACAGGGGCTTGTGTGTCCTCCAGTCTCTGGTGGGTGCCAAGGATACCCCCGTGGTGGGCTTGGGTCACAGGACAGTCCACTGTGGCTCAGAACCTGCCAGTCTGAGGAGCAGCCCCTCTGCCCAGCACCTGGTAGTCACAGCAGGCACAAGGAAGACCACAAAGGCCATGGCTTCTTCTCCAACACCTGCCCCCAGTGGAACATTTGGAACATAATTCCTTTGCTCAGCCTAACTATTTCAGACCTCAAAATGTAAACTTATTTCACAAGCTTTAATTACTCCACTGGACTCTGTTTTGTTCGGGAATTATAAAATACAAAGAGCGGGAACAGACTGTGTGCCATTTTCAATGTGTCCCTAGGGAAGTTCTCATTATTTTCTCATTGGAAAATACTCTGCCCAAGGCTGAAATCACTTCCCTATTACCTTTTTAGGTCTGAATCCTCCCATTTCTTAATAGAAATCTAGAGGGAAAGAATGGTGGGTAGTCTTAGTGACAGATTCTGTCCTCTTAGAAATGAGCAGGAGCCCTGCCATCCTCTAAGGGCCTCTCTGGCGTGAACCCATGCTCCAGCTGCCCACAGCCTTCGGGCTGGGTTTGTTTGCAGCTTCAAGTCTACAAGTTTTTATGAAGAGAAAGAACAAGAGAACATAGAAGGCATTGCTGGGGAGGCGAGCATAGCATGGTCCCCTGTGGTCACACAGCCCCATCACCTCTTTCAATAATGCCAGGGTACCTGCCTTACACTCAGTCCACTCTCACCAAAGGGATGGAGGAGACCGTCACCAACCTCTATCCTTGAAGTGTCTGTGAAATATGTCATGTGTCTGTAGAGGATGCTGGCTCAGCCCTGCTCTGCTGAGAGTGAACTACCTCGGCGACGTTCCCACCCTCACCCAGTACATGATACTTGAAATTCCCCGGAGAGTCAGCCTGAAGAGCATGTGTCGGGATTATTTTAATCTTTATTCTTTAAAGCCCTCAGTGCAACCACAGGCCACTGTGGCATGTAACCCTAGTGTCCCTAGTGTTTACCTTCCTGTCCCGTGAGCCCTTCACCCAACACGATGACAGGTCCTCTCTTCTCTACACAAGTGACTGAGGCTTCCCCCCAGCCCACTGTCACCACCTGTTTGGGTCATTGGAAGCTACAGAATTTGTCATGGGAACCCCAGCCCACATCCCAGTGTACCTTACCCCATCTGGTGGTTACTTTTGGGCCACTCCACTGGCAGCTCCTGTCTGTCTGGGATGAGAACATGATGACTGCCTCACTGAAGGGGGGTGCCAAATTCTGTACCCCAAAGTCAATGGCGGGCAAGCCATGAGCATCCCCTGTCCTGTGGTCGGAATGTGTGTGATCCTAAACTACCTGTATGCACTGATCTTTGGTTTTGTTTGGCTTTTTAAGTGAGGATCGCATCTGATGGTATCTAATGTTGGCAGTATTGTTTATTAAATGGTGTTTTTACTTAGGATGCCCTTTGGGATTTTCCCTGCATTGTACCGATTCTCTCAAGCACAGGAGAAAAGGTGCCAGGGCTCTCCATTCTCTCTGGCATGTTTTGCCACCCTTCACCACCTGCAAGATTCTGAGACGCCTGGAGTGGAATGGGACTGTGTGGTCCCTGTGTGGCAGGGGCAGGTGGAAGCCAGCATGGCTCATCCGTGCCCGTGAAATGCACCTGTCCACCCTGCTCCCGCCCTGCACTGTGTTTACATGCTCGGCAGTTACGTTTACAGCTCACTCCGTGTTCACATTTTCTGTCTGTGTTTGAGACGGGCGGCCACTGTACACATATTTATTACGCTTTCCAGACTTTCCCATGAGATTTTTTGAATAAACATGGATTTTATGAAGTGTAATATTTTTCTGGAATAATGAGAGCCTTTGCACTTTCTCTGTTGCTACTAATAACAGTTCATGGACCCACAGCTTGTTCCTCTGTCTCTTCCACTGACTCCAGGTCACTGCAAACTTCTGCTGCCGTTGAGCTTCATGGGGAGGCAGTACAGAAGTGTGTCCTCTCCACTGAAGAGCCTTGCACTCGCACATGTGTGCACTTGCATTGGGAACTTGGAGCGGCATGGCTCTATCCTCTCGAGAATACACTTATGCATTTGTGTGTGACTGTGTACATTCATATATGCACACCTCATGGGAATTTCCACTCCACTTTCAGAGCAGTGTGTTGGGAGGTATGCATAAAATGCAACACATGAATGTCTGAAAGCATGTGCACACTTGGGAGTACTATGTTATATGTTTGTATCAATGTGTAAAGAGGTATTAGTTGGGCTATATTTGCATAAATGCAAGTGAGTGTTTATATACAGGTGTGCCAGCACATTTATATACATACACTTCTAAATGTGTGTAATCTAAGTGTGTGTACATGCTCTCCTGTGTTGAGCCGGGAGCAGCGAAGTTACCTGACCTCAGGGGTCTGTTCTTTCTTAAATTGGCTGAAAAATGAACGTACACTGTTGGTCTTCAGCCTCACTTCTTGTTCGGTGAATCCCAAGGCAGTTTGTGTCAGCAGGCAGTACATGGATGCCCTTGCTTACCCTCCTGCACCATTTCCTGCATGCACCATATAAACAGATCTTCCCGACCCTTTCAGAGCTCTGAGCAGGCAGGAACACCAGGCCCAACTGAAGGGATTTCAGAACCACAGCAAAGGCACAAGAGACCTGCTTCTGCTCCTCGGGGTGCTCACAAGTTACCATGAAAAGATCATCTCTGGTCCCCTGGTCCAGTCTGCACTAACTCCTCTTTGTCTCCCAACCTGCCATACACGCTGGTTCTAGGGATTTGGTGCTGGCCAGGGGCAGGCAGCCCCATCCCACTTGTCCAGTCCCCTGCAGCCAAGTGTGGGTCTGCTTCCAGTTATGGGCCTCTGTGGGTTTTTTGTTTGTTTTGTTTTTTGGTTTTTTGTTTGTTTGTTTGGTTTGTTTATTTTTGGTTGGAGGAATCAGGGGTGTGAAAAACTGCAGTTTCTTGGCCCTTACCCTACTTGCAGGCCAACAAATGAGCCTGCCAGTCCTGGAGATGCTAACAAAGTCCCAGAACCCCTGAGGAAGAGACCACACAGCTAATAATAGTGTGAACCCCATATACCTAGCAATCTCAAGGGTCCTAAACTTTTCGGGGTAATGGAGAATAGCCAAGTGGATTTGTGTCCTAGCTGGGTACTCCTAGCTTAGGAAACATCCATCTTTTAGGAAGAGCTGTAAGCAAGCCCACCCATAATTAACATTGAAGTGAGCATTACCTATAGACCCTGGACGGGGAACTCGCCTGCCGTTGCACGGAGACAAGCCAATGCCCTGTGCTGTCCATTCCACGGATATCCTCAGAAAGTCAAGAATCAAAGCAGCTATGACTGCAAAATACAACAGGCCAAGAGACTTGCCCCCCACAGCGAGACTTGCCCCCACAGGGAGTGGCTCTGGGTTCCTAGTGCTGACTTGAGTGTCCTCTGGGTCTGTTGAGCCTGGGAGAAGGCGGTGGGCTTGAGCTGGGCTGTGGCTGTACTTGTGTTTTCAGGGGTTAGTACACCTGCCCTCCTGAGCTCAGCTGCATCTAAGCAGCCCCATCCCCAAAACACCACAAAACCTCTGCACTCTGGGTTCCGAAGGTCACTTTTCTCAGGGCACCAGCAGCTCAGCTCAGAGCAGGTCTTCTCAGAGTGGCCACCTTCACTCTGGAGCCCATGAGTCACCTGAATTCAGGGATCAGGAATTCTAGTCTTTAAGGCCCATGCCCGTCCCCATATATGAATGAACCTCATCCGAAAACCAGACCGGACACCCCTCAACAGTCACAACTGGAGGGGAAGACCCTATCCTGGGCTAGGCTCCTCCAGGTCACATGGTGTAAGAAAGTCACCTGACCTGGGAGTTCTGTCTGCTCCATCATGAATGTGGTTCTAACTCTCAAGAAAGAGGCCCCTGTTCGCAAGGAGAAGGAGAAGCAATAACCAAGTAAAATACAGAGTTTGCTGAGGTGGCCAGTCTGCAGGGGAGGGGTGGAGAGCAGAGAAAGGAAGGGTATTGGGGTAGCTGAGGAACCAAGGCATAAACCACGTCCTGGCCCTGCTCTTTCAACAGTTAATTCACCACCTTTATCTTTTTACCTACCTGAACCCCCTTCATGGCCAGAAACCACAACCTGAGATAAAAGTAAATAAGATGAACATCTGCCTGTAGTGCCACCAACTTGTGAGCCTGAGGCAGGGAGATCATCTGAGCCCAGGAGTTTGAGACCAGCCTGAACAATACAGCAGGACCCTACCTCAAGATAAAATGGCAAAATGTAGAATTGAAAAATACTTACGTACGACATCTGTCCAGTGTGGACACTTGTCACTCTGCTCCAGTGAGGAAAGGCATGAGATAAACAGTGTAACACCCACGCAAGTTTAGGCAAGAAATCAGTTCTCATCACAGCACCAGCTTCTACTCAGTCATATTGTCAACAAACAACTCAGGAGGAAGCACTTGTTGGGAATGGATCCTGTCTGCCACTGACCTTGGTCCTCCTGTGTTCCACCCTAGAGTGTGGGATTGGGGGTAGAATTGGAAACCCTGGCCACAGGTGGCCAGGACTAACCCTACAGGGTGCCACCCTCCATGTCTGTGTTTAAAACTAGGGACCCAGAGACTGGATCCAGCAGGATTTGCTTGTCAGTCCTGTCTTTGAGCTGACAAGGGGAGTGTGCCCTCAGAAGAAAAGAATGCTTAAGTTCACTCACTTGAGATCAGAATGAGACCCCTCACCCAAATCTAAAGCATTTGAACTCCACTAGCCCAGTTCTAGGACACTGCCACTGAAATCTAGACAACTTCCCAAGAATCCCAAAGCCATAAAGTCCTCTGCACCAGGCAGGAATACCCACCAGATTCTATCTCTGCACTCCCAGGAATCATGCCACACCAACAGGACAGTGCTGGACTTGGCATTGTGTGCCTGTGAAGGACCTTGGGCTTCAGGTTAGCCTGGGCTACAGAGTGAGAGTTTGTCTCATGAAGAAACAATCATAAGACCATACAGTTTGCCTCAAAACCACCCCAGCCCCCAAACACAAATAATCCCCAAACCCTTTTCAAACAGAACTTCTGCTTGTTACCATGTAGAACAGGGATAAAACTATGTTCACATGGGTGGGTCTCCCCTGGCCCCAACTGCTGCCATTCACCATAGGTGTGGAGTTCAGGACAGGCTGCCCAAATATGCCTGCTTCTGAGAAATCGAGAAATCAGTATCAGGAAATTGCCTCCCACCCTGCCCTGTCCCCTGATGCAGGGTATTGCTCATTCCACATTCCACACACACATGTTCCAGGGAAGGAGGTTCCTTATCCCCAAGGAGATCTTTTTCTGGAAACTTGGCCTCATGCAAGTTCAGCCTGTATGCAGTTGTTAAAATATGACACTAGAGGGCAGTAAGTCCACATCCTCAACACTTCCCTGGTCAGACCTGCAGGTAATTAAAGCCTTCCCTAGCCTGTTCCCTTTGATAGCTCTCTCAGAAGAAGGGCATGGAGCTAGACAGGGCCCCCAGGGGGGACACAGCCAGTTAGCATTTGCTTCTGGTTTCTTCTGCATCCTGGACAGCGACTGCTGACCCTGAGTTCCTAGCAGAACATGGAGTCTGTGTTCTGATGGTTCATACTGGGAGAAAGGGAGAACCATACATCCACCGTAGACATGCAAGATAAAAAGTGTTGAGATGGTCAGAGTGTGGCCAACTTCATTGGAACCCAAGGTATTAACACTGGTTGTTCTTCATGTAGGAGGGTTTTGATGCCTGCTTTAAAACTCCTGCCTTAGAGAGAACAAAACAACTGCTTAATGAATACTTTAGGGAGGTTTGCCGGGAGGGTTGTTGTATTGTTTGTTTCTTGGTTTTGCTGAGACAAGGCTTCTTTCACTATATTGCCTTGGCTGGCCTTAAACTTGTGATCCTCAAGTCTCCACCTAAAGGTTAAATGTTGTTCTTTTGTGTAGAATTTAACACTTCTCCTTAATGAGTTGTCAATGATACCCTAAGACCATTTAGGGATTGTCTTTGTCTTTCGGGACTCTTCAAAACTAATCCAGCACAGTGGGTTTTACATTTGCACCATGTGTGAAAGATTATCCCCATTAAAAGGAAACTAGAGGGTCTGCGTCCAGACAGCAGGAAGGGGCTTGAAGTTATTTCAGTTATCAGCAAGAACACACCCACCCCATCCTCAGAAGCAAAGAAAAGAGCAGGGGTATTATACAGGGATGCAGTGGGGGACTGTTTGAAAGGGCCACCCAGGGAGAATTGTCTCTCTGGGATTCACATCTGCCATATCCATCCGCTAAATTACCCAAGGGCCACAGTCTCAGGCAGTTCAGTTCACTTCAGAAGCAGCAAACTACCATCACCCATGTGTTGCTGGTTTGCAGTCATGGACACTGTAAGACTATGAGGTGTGGTGGGTGGTGGTTTGACTCAAATGACTCTCATGGGCTCAGATATTTCAGTACTTAGTCACCAGAGAGTGACACTGTTGGAAAGGATTAGAAGGATTAACAAGTGTGGCTTTGTTAAAGGAAGTGTGTCACTGGGAGTGGGCTTTGAGGTTTCAAATGTCCATACCAGGCCCAGTCTCTCTCTCTCCCTGCTGCCTGTGGATCAGGATGTAGCAGCTCTCAACTACTTCTCCAACACCATGGCTGCCACCCCCCCTCCCCCCATGATCATAATGGACTAAGCTTCTGAAGCTGTAAGCACGCTGTCGGGTAAGTGTTTCTTTTAATAGCTGACTGATCATGGCGTCTCTTCACAGCAGTAGACCAATGAGTAAGACATGGTCATGGCATAGAGGTACAGCAGGAACATGTCACAAGCGTGAGTGGGAGACCTGGCTGAGTCCCAGGTTCTCCCGGCATGCCTCAGCTTCTACCTGTTATGGGGCACACCCCCCCCCCCCCCCCCCTGCAAGTCTCTACCTATATAATCCCCTGACAGCTTGGGGACTCTCTCTCTCTCTGTCTCTTGCTCTTCCTCTCTTTCTCTCTTCCTCTCCCCCTGGCTTTCCCTCTCCTCTCTGCCTCCTTCCTCCAACCCCCACCCTCTCTCTCTATGCGCATGTTGTTTTCTTTCCCAGTAAACTTGCCTTTGTATAACTTAATTTGGCCAGGATTGGATCATTTTCCCAAAGCGCAATGTAATTTTTAAAACGATCTATTGAGGTGACTCGGTGGAGGTCGGCCTTGCCTCCGAGAACAAACATCCGTCCCCCACCCCAGCTGCCGCTTGTTGCTCGCTCATGTTTGGATTCACATCTCGCAGGCTACAGCTGTCTCAGGTTTGGACGCAGTGAGTAATTTTTTTCTAGCTGCTGCTTTTCGGGGGTCTAGGACCCCCTCCCTAGTAGCCTTTCCAAGACGTGGCCATGCAAAGGCTAGTTATCCGAATAGAGGCCCAGCCTCTGTTCTACAGGAGTTTTTTGATAAAAGACGCTTTGTCTTTTATCAAAAATCATCCTCCCCATTCTTCTGATCCCAGTACGTTATAAAATTGGGATGCCGAATTATATTCCTGAGATTCCTCTGGCAAAGGCTAGAGATAATTATTCCCTAGTCTAAAGTTTGACTACAGCTTGGGTCTCTAAATTCTTAAATTTAAATAAGGTTTTTGGATTCTTCCTATTACCCCTCCCCTCCTTCCTTCCTTCTTTCTCTGAGGCTTGCTCCTGCTGCTGCCTGCCGCCAGCTGTGTGCCCTGACCAGTCTGGTTCTTTTAAAAGACCTGCTGTGCTGCTGCTGTCACCACCGCTACTACCACGTGACTGATCTCCATTTTGACTGTGGGATGCAGGGGGACAGAATCGTGACTTCCTCACCATCTTTACTAAGGGCAGTCACATGACCTGTGGCCATCTTTACTGTGGTAAAGATATGCCCCTTCACAGCCATGTTTGTTTAGGGCCATTTCTTTCATAAGTTGCTTAAAAGGTACTTTATTTTAATAATTATTAAAGCTACTCCTTAATACAAACTGCTAAGGATAATTTAATAATACAACTTGACAATATTCAAGATACAATTTGGGCCAGATAACAAAAGACAAAGTTATTTAACCCAGATAAACTAGCCCTCAAGCTTGTCAAGAGATTTGTAGGATGTACCATTAAAATGTTTAATTAAATAGCTTATTGTGACAGAGACTCGAACTTCTAACGGTGATCCCAAGGCCTCCTATAACATTGGCACAACCAAGAACGTAAAACTGCTTCACTGCTTTCCTGCTGCTAAGGCCTGATCTGTGGACAAACAGGACACCTGGAGAAGTTGATTGCCATTTTGCCTAGACAGAATGGAGTCAGCCTCCCAAGCTCTTCCTCCACAGGAAGGCCTCTCAGATTTGCCAGGCCTGCCAGCTAAAGACTGATGCTGCCCTGGGACCTGTCTCACAACGAAGCCATCGACACCATAGGAGCCTTAGCGGAATCTGACTGGGTAACAGGTTAGCCTCTGTCGTAATAAACCATACATAGGCCATTGGATTATAATTCCTGTGGTAATTATCCTCCTCAGATCTCTGATAGGATTGATGGTTGGCAGACAGTTTTTCCTTGCTAACAGACTTCATATTAACAGTGTTCCTTTATTTATTCTTGTTCTCAATAATAACTACTCATGCTATTTTTTCCTAAAATTGATCTTTTTGTCTACTCATGCTATTCCTAAAATTTATCTCTTTTTGTAAACGTAAATTCTTGTAAGCCTCAGGGAATCCACAGGAATCCACAGGTCAAATGGACTCAGTTAAGTATTGGCCTGTTCCCACTGCTGCCTGCCACAGGGGGTGGGGCCCCTCCTCGTGGTTTTGGGTTCACCCCAACTGCCCAGTCTATGGGCTTAAAATTTTTTCACCCTAGTTACTTAATTTTACCTCCTGCCCCTAATATGTATCTGTTCCAACCAATTAAAGACTTCAAACTGCTCCCAACTACGGCCTTCGTCTCTAGATGGTCACGCAGAACCTGGACAGCAAGTAAACAGCCTGCTCTTCCCGGACCTGACCAACATTCCAACTTTTGCCCCCTCATATCCCCAATTCCTATGCCCACAATGTCAGTCAGAAGTAGTCAGATGATGCTTTGCCCCTATTCATTTATTATCAACAAAAGTCTGGGATGTTAGGTCTGCCTGAGTCACGGGTTCTCTCAGCATTACTCACTGTGAGAGAGTTGCCTATCCAGTGAGCACAGCTTAGTGAGAGGCTTCTACCTGTTATGGGGTGTACCCACCCCGACAAGCCATTGCCAATATAACCCGACATCTTGGGGGGTCTCTCTCTTGCTCTTCTTCTCTTTCTTTTTTCCTCTCCCCTTTGCTTTCTCTCCCCTCTCCTCTCTCTCTCTCTCTCTCTCTCTCTCTCTCTCTCTCTCTCTCT
>CAJQZJ010031983.1:2067744-2102567 GCA_907164525.1 Lophiomys imhausi | reverse complement strand
CAGGAGCCAGATTGGGCAAACCAGACTGTTTGTTCTCAGCTGGCTGGGCGTGTGGCATAGGAACCAATCAGAAGAAGGCCTGTCAAACCCAGAAGGGAAAAGCTAGTTAAAATGGGAGGATTTCAATCAGTCACTGGCTCTCTTCCTGGGAAGGAGGGTGTGTCTCTACTGCCTAACTCGGGTTTTTTTTTTTTTTTTTTTCAACCTCTGAATTCCTGGTTGCTGAGGTCCTATCTGTCGCTGATGTGAGTCCCCTTCTACTCTTACAATCCAGAGTTCCCTGCGACAGGAGTGGACTGAGTTCCCACACTGGAAGCCTCCCCCCACCTCCCTCCTGACTGAACTGGGGCCTCTGGGCTGGGAACAAGGGGCGTGCATACAGCATCTAAGGTCCTTCTGTAGATCCAGCCTTCACTTGGCGTCCAGACAAAGATGTGCCTTTGAGATCATGGAGTTCTCCAATCTCTGCCTGGCCACTTAAGGATCCACGTGAAAGGGACTCGTGACTTCAACCGTACAACGTTGAACACGATTGAACCATCTCACCGTGCCTAGATCTAGTCTTCCACATCTATACCCTGTAAATGCTAACTATGATCTGCCAATTGACATTAATAAAAGCGGAGATACAATAGAACACAGAAGTGTAACTCAGACACACACCCCCTAAATTTTCTTTGACATTCCCCTTGTCCACTGGCTGGCGGGACTTCCCCTTGTCCCCACATTTCTGCGGGCACACTGTGTTCTGCCTTCCACCAGGTTTCTTCTGTGATGGAATGCAGCAGCAAAGCTTCCATAGGTGTTTTCCAATCCTCCTAGAGCATGCCTTCCACTTCCTGCACTGTCTGGGACTTAAGGCTGCAATCTCACTGTGGTCTAGTCCACTGGGGAAAGCCTTCTCCTCAGATAAGGAATTCTTGGAAATTGTGGCGGTCCCTGTGTTCTGATGACCGCTAGTTGGTGAATAAACATGGAGAGCTCTTATGACACATAGGTGGGCTGTGCCAAGAATGTGCCAAGATAGAAGCATAAGGACTGTCCTGTTCACTGGTACTTCGGCCATTCCTTTGTCTGGAATGTTGGATAATCTCCAGCCTATGGTTGTTGATGAAGAGGAGAGTGTCTGAAGAGTGGGTTCACTAGCCCTACTCCTCAGGGGCAGAGGGAAGCTGACAGATCTGTGGGGGAGGTGAAATGTGTCACTGATGTGTTGTTGGGCTTGGGGTGTGTTGAACAGTCATGTCCATGGCGTGCTTGGTATTGTGGTAAGCACTATGATGCCATTGTTTCATTGAATTTCCTGTGACAGACCATCCATCATACCGTAGATGGTAAGGCCAATCTTTGCCATGGCTGCCATGATTACAGGGTCTGGGAGGCTTGGAACTGTCTCTTTGCAGTGAGTTGGTGTGCCACTGTCACCTTGTCTTAGCCATGAGCGACTCAAGATCTCGTTAACTGTTGGCCTCTGGCTGGGGTTCACAGTTAATAGGTGTCTGAGTAGACACTGCAGCTCTCTGGAAAGCCGACTGGGGATCTCATACCTCCCTTGTACCACCTGATCCCAAAGCTCTGAGAATGTGGGGCTGTGAATTGGAATGTCCCCATTACCTTGAAAAATAAGAGGACACCCAAGGTCCATAGGTCTCCCTTGGGGCCATTATACTGCATACCTAGGAAGAACTCAGGGACACCAAAGTGGAAATACCCCTCTAGGCTTGTCAAGCTGTTTCCCTGGCCTGACCTTGGTCCCCAAGCCAAAGTCATTGATCTTCCCTTTTCCAGAGATAATCTACCATGATATTATCAGGTTTCAGGTCTCTGTGGACTATTCCATTGTCGTGGCACTAGCCCATAGTGAGTATGATTGGGTGGAACAGCCCTCGGGCCCCCTTCTCCCGCAGGCAGCCAGCCTCACAGATGTGATGAAACAGCTGCTCCCCCTCAGCCACTTCCGTGATGAAGTAGATATTCTTTTCCGTTTCAGTGACTTGGAGGAGGGTAACAATGTTTGGGTGGCTGGCGGTCATCAGAATGCCCACTTCTGAAACAGCCGGTTGGCACAGCTCTTCCCTCACTGGCCCTTTCACAGCTAGCAAGACACCCGTGAGGCAGTGCCGGGCCAGCATCACCTGGGCCTTGGAACCCAGCCTAAGGCCCTCAGGATAGTGTATTGACTGGAAAACATCTCCTCATCAAAGGTGATGGGCACAGGATTGAACCCTGTTGTCTCTTCCTCAGTCTGCTTAGACGCCATTGGTGGCATATCTGCGGAATTATCTCAAAGAAAGTGGAATAAAGATGAATAAAATGAAATAGGAAAAGAAAAGTAAAATTTAAATTAAAAAAAATCAAAATGGGAAAAAACTGAAAACAAAAGGCAATATTGAAAGCCAAAAACCAAACCACAAAAACAAAAATCAAACCCAAACCAAAAGCCAGCACAAACTCCAGTGAGTTAGAAGGACCACAGCTCGGATGCTGGAATGCTAACTGAAAAATAAATGAAAGAGAAACAAAGAAATCTGAAAGGAAATAAAAGAAAAAAGAGAAAGAAATGAAAACAAATATAAAGTAAGCAAAGTTTAAAAACCCAAACTGCAAACACCCACCAAAGAGCCAAAGTACCAAATAAAAAATAAAATACAAGATAACCCCAAAACTAAAAATAGACCGAAACAAAAATAAATAAACCCAAACCAGAGCACTGTGAAAACTAAACCAAACTAAAATGTGAAAACTAAAACTGGCTAAAAGTCAAATAGATGTGGATTCTCAATGGAAAATAGTTGTTGTTTTTTTGGTTTGTTTTGGCTTTTGGTTTTTCAAGACAGGGTTTCTCTATGTAGGCATAGCTGTCCTGGAACTCACCTGGCTAATAATTTTTCTTTTTAAAGAAAAAAAGATTCACAGAAAGGAAAAAGAAACAAACAAATTAAAAAAAAATAAAGCATCAAAACAAAACTAAAAAAACCCCAAAACATCTCCAAATACAGCCATTAAAACACACCCCAAATCAAATATCAAATTAGCTGAAAGAAGGAGGAGGAGGCAGAAGCCACAACTAGAAAAGCAAACAAACAAAACAAAAGCCCTCAATCAGAGGCTGGGGCGATGGCATCCACTCCTAGAAGGACAAGCTTCTGAATTCTACCCAAGAATCCATGTTTAAAAAACTTTTAAAATAGCAACAAAAATCCAAGCCAGACAGCACAAAATTTTAATCTCACACTGGAGAGAGCCCTGGGACTCATTACCTGGCCAGCTCAGCCTACTAGGTGAACTCCAAGCCAGTGACAAACTCTGCTTCAAAAATAAGTGGGCTGTCCATCTAACGTGTAGTGCCTGGGGTTGAGCCCTGGCCTTGACTGAAACCCAGGGAACCACACAGAGCCTTGCTAGATACAATAAAGTAGCACACTGGCTCCACTCCAGAGCTCCAGGCACCCAAAGAAATTCAGGCCTGGCCACAGCATAGCATCTCCTGGCTGGACCTGTCCTGACACGGCTGGGAAGGACTCAAAGGCTTTGGCTCAGGTGGGCTGTGGAGCCTGACGTTGGGCTTTTAGAAATCAAGGCCTTTAGAATGCATTGATGTCCTTGGGTTTCATGCAGGAGAGCACAGCGGCATGCAGGCAGACATTGTGCTGGAGAAGTAAGTAGCTGAGAGGTCTACATCTTTTCCTCGAGCGGCGGGAAGAGAGAGCGACACTGTGATGGGCTTGAGCTTTTGAAAACTTAAAGCCTCCTGAGTGACACATTTTGTCCAACAAGGTCAGGTCTCCTAATCCTTTTAATCCTTTCAAATAGTGCCACTCCCTGGTGACCAAGCATTTATATATATGAACCTATGGGAGCTATTCTTATTCAAACCACCACTTACTCCTTGTCAAACACGACTCAGATGTGTACTGTGTGCAGGGCTCACTTTGGTGGCAAAGGTTCAAAGGCAACTATGAGGACCAGACGCTCTGTCCACACTGTGACCAGGAGGAACAGAGCGGCTGTCCCAACACAGACAAAGTTGACTCTGAAGCACAGTCAGGTCACAGGATGCAGGGTGCTGTGTTGTTCCTGAACACCCAGTGCAGCGGGAAGCTAACTGTTAAGCCTGGGTGTCTCTTTTCAGAAGTGCTGTGTGCAGTGCAGTGTCTACTGGTTTCCTTTTGAAGATCCTCTTCCGGGTTTTTGAGCCCCCTGCAGAGGATCAACATGTCTGCAGACACTAAACCCAGGAGGAAAGAGCCTCATCCTTGGAGTTCTGCCTGAGAGCAGGAAATCAAAGACCCAAAGCAAAACCTGCCACCTCTGGCCACCCTGGCTCAGCCTCTGACTTCTCAGCTGGGCTCCAGGTGCCCTGGAGTCCACACTAGCCTGAACCAGTCCCCTCAAGTTCAAGTCCCTGTTTCCTGGTTTGTAACATCAGTCTCAGGACAGTTTCAGGCCAGGGGAGCCGTGGACACCATGTAGGCCTTGCTGCCTGCATTTGAGGGGGATAGTTGAGCCTCAGAGGAAGCAAAGGCTACAAGGTCCTGTGGGTTAGTGACAGGCACTGGGTTGGAGCTATTCAGTCACCCCTCAGTGAACAAGGGACAAGCAGCCCTGAGCTAACCCCCCCTCTAGATTCTCTGATCCTTCAAGCCCTGCAGGTTCTGCAACAAAGTCCCTGTGTCACCTCAGGCACTTGTATCTCTGAAAGCTAAGGAAAAGTGCATCCTGCCAGCTCTTTTGAAAAGTGTCCTTTGAGAGGCAAAGTGACATTGCTGAGACTAGAGCAGAAGGAGACCGCCCTTCACAGTCCTGGGGCTCAGTCTGTTCCCAGTCCCCAGTTTAGTTCCTGTTTAGTTATTTCTGAGCAAAGACTCACTGCCTGAGGGGTGCTGAGAAAGTGCTGGGACATGCTCTCTAGCCAGTAGGGGAAGGGCAGGGGGGGCTGTTGCAGGTGTTGAGAGCCAGACCCAGAGCCAGACCTGACACACAAGGCTTTCTGGGGGCTCTGCAGATAGGACAAAGGGAACCTACTTCTGTGTCCTGGCCCAGAAGCAGACTTGGCAAGAACATTCTGGGGCTGAGGCTAGGACCTCGAAGGAGTTAAGGTTTTAGTTCCAGGGAGCTTGGCTTTTCTCCCTGACAAGACTGCAGTTATCAGCCCCAAAAGCTGCTTGTCCCTTGTTCACCTTGGTGGGGGTGAGGGGTGACTTAATAGCTCCAACCCAGTGCCTCTGTCACTAACCCACAGGACCTTGTAGCCCTTGCTTCCTCTGAGGCTTAACAATCCCCTTCAAATGCAGGCAGCAAGGCCTACATGGTGTCCACGGCTCCCCTGGCCTGAAACGGTCCTGAGACTGATGCTACAAACCAGGAAACAGGGACTTGAACTTGAGGGGACTGGTTCAGGCTAGTGTGGACTCCAGGGCACCTGGAGCTCAGCTGAGAAATCAGAGGCTGAGCCAGGGTGGCCAGGGGTGGCAGGTTTTGCTTTGGGGCTGATAACTGGGTCTCTGTCACCCTTCAGATATCTTGTGTTCCCTTTGTACAACGTTGCTTGGCTAGCCTCTTGCTGATTTTGACCCATCATATGACAGTTTTCCACTGACACTGTCCCCTTTGTCCCCAGGAAATAGTATATAAGAATCTGTGGTTCTTTTTTTTTTTTTTTTTTTTTTTTTTTTTTTTTTTTTTTTTTTTTTTTGAGACAGGGTTTCTCTGAATATCTCTGGCTGTCCTGGACTCGCTTTGTAGACCAGGCTGGCCTCGAACTCACAAAGATCCGCCTGCCTCTGCCTCCCAAGTGCTGGGATTAAAGGCGTGCGCCACCACCGCCCGGCTGAATCTGTGGTTCTTAATACACCTGTGTGGCATAAGACACAGCTTATGCAAGACCTCCCAATCCCAAACTTTCCCAACAATTTATCTTCTAATTCCCTGGTCCTTCCACTTAGGACCCTGTCACTGAAGAAGGACCTGCCAGTCCAGGTCATGCAGGGACTGATGAAAATCCCCACAGCCATGTGTGAGAGGGGAAATTATTGAATCGGTAAAGAAAGCTTTGAGGCTATATGTACTGACAAAGGCGAACAAACAGTGGCCACTGGGCAAGAGGAGTCTCCCCTTCACAGTGCTCACTCAGCTATGATCCCTTAGTCCATGGTGTGCACTATTCACCCCGCACTCCTACATCAAATCTCCATTATTGCCCTAGGGTAGGGATATCTCAGTCTCAGAATCGTGGACAGTCAAACTGGGTCCAAAGTGCCATCCTCTGAGTGCCCTTGTTCCTCTCTGGGTGTTCTCACTTGGTGGCACCTCTGGCAATTGGAGAGAGGGATCTAGGACAATCACTTAGTGAGCTCACCTATTACCCAAGGTCCCTGGGGACAACCCTGATGGATATCATGAACTTCATACAGGGAGACTGCAGAATCAGTTTTTAAAAGCAATCGCAGATGAAGAGTTTGTGGTATTGAGAAGTATATTCAGAACCTGACACACCTTAGGCCAGCACTCTTTCTTTGAGCCACATCCCAGCCTCTCCGAGTGCTTTTGTGCACAGAGTAACACACGCGAAATAGGGAAGACAGAGTGGGTGTCTGCCCTTTGGTTGCAGTCCAGAACACAGACACTTGAGGACACATTGCTTTGGACCTTTAAGCGTCTTCAGTGCCCCTCAAAGGCTCACACAAAGATATGGGACCTCAAAATATTCAGGGAACATGTTTTCTACAGACTGAAACTGAAATAGCTGAAAAGAAATAACGCTAGTCACAGACAAGCGCTACACCAGACCCTCAGGTGCCCATGGTTAGACCCACCATCCCCCTTCCCTGAGCAGAGGCAGGTCCTGACTGAGAGAGGAGACCATGAGAAATAGGAGACAGCAGCGCGGGTCCTGTGTGGGTCCCAGCTGGCTTGCTAGGGCTCGCCACCACGCCTTAACGCTTGTCATAAGGGTCTATGAGTCCTAGCAGGACCCAGGAGGACAATTTTATTCCTATTCATAGAGCCAAGTAGGAATCAAGACACAGATATCCGCCCTCTGTCCTCATAATAATGTCCTCATAAATGTTACCCTGTGGTGTTGTCTTAAAAAAAATTAAAATATCTTGGGAAGATAAGAACAGAGCCCTGTCCTAATCCTAACTCTGGGACAATATTTTTTTGGCAGGTAATATCTTTCCTAGAGCAAATTGGTTTTTTTTTTGACAATATAAAAGGTATTATCTTTCAATTGAGATTAAGAAAAATTCTTTTGATACATTGGAACTAAACATACCTTTAAGTGTATATGTTTTGGAATCACAAAGGACAATTCACTTTGAATTTCAGCATGCCTTTTTGCAAGTAGCTTTTAAACTTAAATCATTGCAAATCCTATGTGCCTACCTCTGCCTCCCAAGTATTAGGATCAAAGGCATGTGCCTCCCAATTATTGGGATTAAAGATGTGCACCACCACCCTTTGATCTAAGTTTTTCTCTATTTGGAGCTTGCTCTGCGTCAGGCTGGCCTTTAACTCAGAGATCTGCGTGTTTCTTTCTCCAGTATGTTGGAATTAAGGATGTATGCCTCTCAAGTGATGGGATTAAAAGTGTGTACCATCACCACCCTGTTCATTGTAACTCTAGAATATTATATTTGGTATTGATCTTTGTATATTGATATAAAATGAAGGTTAACCCTTTTTTAAGGTATTGTACCTAGATAACGCTTAAAAATACAATGTGAGGTTTTGGCCTTTTGATAGCAACTGTCACAAACTGTTTAGGATAATTAAGAAAAGCAAACTAACAGTCATTCAAACATGTCGTCTTGTCAGGTACCAGCATAGTGTATCACAGAGGTTTTCTAAGTTAACCAGAAATCAAGTTGCTAAGAGACAAGCAATATTTGCTTATCCAAATATACAGAGATAGACTGATGGTCTTCAAAAACCTCAAGAGATCTGTAGAATATGACATTCAAAGATGTTTTATTAACCTAAGATTTTTTTGATATTGAGACATGTCAGCTCCTGGCAGCACCCCCTATTCTACTCCAAGTAGATGATGAGCATCGAAGAATCTCCATTTGGAGATGGTTGAATTAGTGACAAGCTTGTCACTGGGCAAGAAAAGCCCCTTGCTCCAACTGTAGACAGAACACTGTCCAAAAAGGACAAAACTTGGAAGCAGGTAAGTTGACAGCCTAGCTCTGCAAGACAGGGTAGGTAAGTCCTTCATAATTCCTACTTTACAATTAATATCTATCAGAGATACTGGGCCAAAAGGCTGAAGATAGATGCTGTAATGTATGGAGAGAAACTGGGGACTGTCCAGGCAGCCAGTTGTCTGTCATTTCTTAGTTTTGGAAGCTGCTGGCTCTGCACTTCCTGTATAATCAGATATATTTATCCTTCTCAGATCTCTGATGTTGTTGAAGACTAGATAGTTACAATCTCACAGTTAAATTTTAAGTTGTTTAGGAATTAAAAGGATGTTCTAGGTCTAAGAAGATGTTTTTAAGTTGGTAATGCAAGTTAGGATAGAAATTGAGTTAGTTATAGAACTTTAAACTCATGGAGATAGATAATAGAATATTAATATCAGTTGCCAAATACGTATGGACTGGACATTGGGAATGTATGTTATACCTTATAATTTTCATAATTGTGGCCCAATTATTTGAAAAAAAAAGAATTATGAGTTCTAGGAGAAGTGGGAAAGGGTGGGAGGGTGGGACCGGGAGGGGACTGAGATGGAAATGTAACTTGAAGTAATAAATAAACATTAAAAAAAGGAAAAAAAAACCTAAAATATCCCATTTTATTTTGATTTTACCAATTAAGACTCTGAAGCCAGATGCTGTGTTGAAAACCTGCTAGCTCAGAGAGGCAGAGAAAGTACCCAGCTGATCTTCCTAGTCTACCAAAGTCCCAGAAGGATAAAGCCTTCCTATTCAGCTCATGTACCAGAAAGTAAAAGCTTCTTAGCTCAGCCAGGTGGACTTTTTTGTTCAGCTGAAACCCTAAAGGAAAAAGCTCAGAGCTAAGAAGCAACTTCTTCATTCTGTCTTAAATATCCTCCAACTCGATGTCCCTCCTTTCTGTTTAATCTCTGTCAGCTGGTTTCTTGCTTCACCTCTTGACCTAGGGTTAATTTTATTTAATCCTGTGTACAGAAAGTTCTTGGATTAAAGGGTAGCTCCACACCACAAGTACTTATTTACAGTAAATAGAAAGTTCTTGGATTAAAGGCTGAGCCATCCCATAATTATAAACAGATTTTTCAGTTCATAAACTGGGGTTTCACAACGTTATCAAATATTCTGCAACACTGTAGGAAATCAGGGTGAGACACAGATAGTGGTTGCAAATGGAGTCCACCGACTCATTGTCACTCAGCTCCCAATATTGTGAGGGAGGGTGGTCCATGAGGAACATATTAACAAAGGAGCCCCAAGAGTTACATGAGATTTGCGCCTGTTATAGATTCACTTCTCTGAAAAAAAGCAAGTTAGGGAAGAAGGGTTTGATTAGCTGACAAGTCTAGGTTACGGTCTATTACTGTGGAGAAGTCAAGGCAGTAATTTACAGTGTCACGTGCCCAGTCAAGAGAAAAGTGAGAAAAAACACATGGATCTCAGCTGGCTCTCAGCTAGCTTTCTTCATTCTTATACCACTCAGAACCTCCTGCCTAGGGAATGGTGCTGCCCACGATGGGCTGGTTCCTCCCTACATCAATTAACAATCAAGATCCCCAAGATCTTCCAACCACAAGAAAGCACAGCTTCAAAATACCACCTCTGGAGCAGAGAGCAGCCCTCACCAACCCTGTTCTGCAGTGTCTCAGTCTGGGCTTTCTCCAGCACTGTGAACCATCAAGCTTTGCCTCCTCGGGCATAGTTGCTTTGTTCTATCAGCCCAGATTGACTAAGACAATGGGAAGACAGCATAAGTAAAGGATAAATTCATTGTTCACCACGGCAGTGCCAAGGGCTGAGAGTTTCTTCTAAGTCTTCAGAGTAAGCATTTTCAGACTACCAAGAAGAAATTCCACCTTCTGTCTTCTACGGATGCCCTATAGAGGGCTGGTGAGGATGTGAGGACTTGGAATCACTATTCAGCGCTGCTGGGGATGGAAAAGTGATTTGGCCCCTGGGAAAACAGAACAGAGTCCTAAAACATGAAAAAAAGGAATCATCATGTGACGAAGAAATTTCACTCCCTACCTGTAAGCAGAGTTTGCAGGAACATCTGCACTGATGTGCTCATACAAGATCATTCACTACAGCCAAAAAGCAGGAGCAACCCAAGAGCCAATCAGGGGATGCAGGGACCAACAAGCAAAGCATTATTTTTGTTGAAATAGAAAAGAAACTGAGGTACGGCACCTCACGGGTGAGCTCTGAGGGTGCCATGCTGAGTACAATGCTCCCTTCGTGGAACACACACTGTGGTTCTCCACTTGTGACAAACATCCAAAGAGCTGGATTCACATGAGGAGAACGTGTGGCAATGTTCAGGGGCCAGTAAGAAAGGGCAATCTTGTGTGTGTGTGTTTATGGAGCGTGGAGTTTCTGTTTACAGGAGGAAGAGCCTCTGAACTGACACAGTCATGGTGAAAATGGCACGTGACTTCATGAACTTTAAGTGACGAGAGCCTCTGGGGGCCACGTCATGCATCCTCTGTCCTTACCCAAGCTCCGAGGCTCTCCAAGTCCCCACTTTGGTCCCTTGGTCTGCTGTGCTCATCATCATTTGGCTTTGAGATGACCCAATGCTTTTCAGAACCCCCTGCCTAGGGAATGGTGCTGCCCACAATGGGCTGGTTCTCACACATCAAGACCATCCCCACAGATAGGCCCATAAGCCAGTGTTAATTAGATTACTGGCAGAAATGAGGGAAGCTTTCGGCAAGCAACCTTGTATGGTTTTCATTTCTATTAGCATCTTCCTAAAGGTTTTCAAAGACATTTTAAGTTTGCCTCTGGAGTCAGACGTTCCAAATGTATTTGAAAACAAAGAAAACCCAACCTGCTAAGTAACTGAACTCGTTCGTTAACCTGGGCTAACCTGTTCACTTTTCTGTTCATTTACGAAGTGGCCACTGTGTGCTGGGCTCTTAGAAAAGCACTAGGTGTGAAAAATGAGTCTGTTCTGGCTGCAAGGGAATTGTGTGGGGAGATGTGGGTGTTGGGGTGAGTCCCCGCTGTGTCGGCTAGCTGATGGAGATGTTGTCCTACTATCTGCAAAAGAAATGTCCCTTACTGAGGCCAGAGGCAGGCAGGAACTGGGGATATTCTAGAAATTCACAGGCCTGGCTGAGGCCCAGGGGAATCAGAAAGAGGCAAGGCAAGATCAACAGAGGCCATAAACAGTTTTTGGTTTGCTCACATCCTCAGAAGGATGAGAAAGGTATATTTAGTGCTGTGCTGTTTTCCCCAGAAATTCGAAAATCCAACAGAGTGGAGAGCTGCCAGCTAGCTCAAGGAGAGAATGTGGTCTTTCCCATGAGACCCAAAGAAGACACAGCCACTGTCATCAGCCACAGAAGGGGCCCTGAGACCTGCTGTTTATGACTGTCCCTGTTTTCCATCTGGGTCAGTTCCTCATTCACACAGTTTGAGTGAGGCTAATCTGGGAAGTGCTTCCACACCAATGCAGCTGTGACCCAGGAAGATATTCTGAGGGAGAACTGTCCCCACCCTGGGCAAGACAAATTCTTTTTTCCAGCATTAGCGATGAAGTCAGGCAGGATCATTGTAAAGTGTGATTCTCTAGACGACAACTGGAATGGAGGACCTTGGTTTAAATGAACCTTACGAGATTCCCATCATGGAGCACCAACTGTGTGCTGGGTACTGGCTGCGGATGTGAAGGTGAGAAAACAATGTCCCCAAAGCCCAGAGACTAGATGGGAAAAATCAACAAAGAACAGAGATAGGTGATGATTAAATTAATACCTACTGTATGATGGTGGCATAACTGGCTCCACATGACAAATTTGTGTCGTTGAATCCTCACAAGGATTCCTTGTAGATGTTACTGTCCTCATTATAAAGGTGAGGACAGATGAAAACGGTTAGGTGTCTTATCCCAGGTCACAGAGCTAAGGGATAGATGAGCAAGCTATCTCCAAGATCTCCCTACCCAAAAAACTAGCAAGTCTCAGCCCCGGCTACACATGAATAGATTTGAGGTATGAGACTTTGACAACGTTGGGCCCTTCCCTATCTTGTCCAGCTGAGCAGTGACCCTACTTGGCTAAGGCATTGGAATTTCCTCCTCTGTGGGTACTATGGGGGCAGAAAATAGGCCCCCAAGAGCAGGGATGCTGTATTGAAGGTGTCCCAAAGACAGCCCAGCTTACCAATGTGCCAGCAGGACAGAGACAGAGATCGGCTGAGGCAGCACTGCTGGAGCAAGAGAAGAGCTCAAGGCAAGAAGTGGGAGGATGTGAGTTGGGGAAGGCTGGGATGCTGGACCTCCCCCTACTTGCCCAGCAAAGCTTTTACCAGGAGTGAGGATAGTCTGCCTCACAGCTCTTGTCACTGTAGATAAGAGGAGTGACTGTCCAGATGATGGTATCACACTCAGCATGCCTGTCATAAGTGCAGTCACAGACTGAAAGGTTCAAGAGCAGGAGAGGGCCGGAATCCATGCCATCAACAACAACACAACATGGAAAATGCTTATGTTAAATGGAGGGTTTTCAAAGCGTCATCTAAACTGCTCATATTGGGGAGGAGAAAACTGGAGGAGCTTTTCCTCAGTTGAAAAGGAAGAGTGGGGACAACACAGAATTCACCCACCCGACAGACTTTAATAGCATCCTGCTCAGGCCACAGCTATGTCTCAGGCCTGTGACAGTCTACTCTCTCAGGAGGAAATAAATCCTGGAAAACAAAAGACCTCCTGAGTCTCCATTTCCCAGGGACTCTGAGGCTGTCGGGCCACTCTGGTCTATGGGACTTTCCTACCCTTCTGCATAATGTCACAGGTGGGGTACTGAAAAGGAATCTACCAAGCAGGCAAAGAGTGCTGTGAGTAGACATGTTGTTCCCATGCCATTGACTTTGGCCTCAAACAGGAAACACTGTAAATTACCTGTGTGAAGAGCCATGGCCTTTGTAAGAACAACATCCAGATAGGCCGTATGTGCCCACAAGCATTGTGGAGATTTCTTTGTCTTAACTGCCTTTCTAGATATAAGCTTGGAAACACAGTTGAGGCAGAGAGGACAGTGGCTTTCAAATTTTCCTGCTCACCAGCAGTCCCAAGCCTGTGTGTTCTAGGAGTGAGATGATAACACCAGCCAGAGCTCCCACGCCATGGTCCCCCTGGCCTGCTTCGAGCACCGTTTCAAATGCACATGCCTTTCCCCAGGATCAAGATGAAGTTATGGCTCTTTCAAATCAGAGTGGGGAAAGTAAAAAGCATTCAGACATTCAAAGTTAAGAAAGAACTTCCAGGTCAGTTTTTACCATATTTCTTACAGTGAAGGAGGCAGCTGGCTGAACTGTCTGACACTCAGTACATCCAATAAAAACGAAGGAGACATTTATAAAAACAGGATGTATGCGGCCTGCAACCTCTTCAGAGCCTGGGTGGGTAGCTGGCTTCGGCTGTTCTGAGCTCCCCATGGTGGGCAAGAGCAAAGCAGTTTTCACACTGGGGGACTGAAGCGTGGAAAGTGAACACGAACGACCCCAGAGACCAGGCAGCACTGGAGAGAAACCAGCGACCTGACATAGCTTCTTGGGTTCCTCATGTGGGGAGAAATGCCCCAGTGCAGATTGGCAACTCCACCTGGATGGCCACTGAGAAATGGAGATAGGCTCTGTCCGGGTGATTCATCTGCCATCTGCCTTATAAAGCAGCCAGGGGAAGCCCAGGTGAACCCAGCGTGCCCCTGCATTGGATGGCCGTGTCTGCACCCTTGTAGTGCAGTCCTCTCTTCCCTCCCTGAGGTTACTGGGTTATTGCTTAGATTCAAGGTGGCTCCCCACAAAAGGGAGCTGGGGATTCAACAGTCATCAGGAATCGGAGTCCCTGAGGTTGGAGCTAGCCGGCTCTGCTGCCTTCCCCGTGCCTCGGAGGCTTCTGAGCACCTTCCTGTACGAGTGGGTGAAGGCCGGATTGGAGAAGCAGTAAATGGCTGGGCTCAGCGCGCTGTGCAGGCAGGTGAGGCTGCCGGCAATGTCAGAGGCCTGCACTATGGCGCGCTGGACACTACAGCTCTCAAATTCCCGAAAGACATGCACCAGAGCTCTGGTCAGGACACTGGGCAGGAAACACAGTCCAAACAGTAGAAGCACCATGGCAACCAGCACCCTGGCCCTCCGGATCCTGGGCTGTTTGTCAGACTCTCGGAGTCTCTCCTGGAGGGTCCTGATGAGCCCACTGTTGCAGAAGAAGATGAGGCCAAAGGGAAGAAGGAGGTGAAGGAAGAAGAACACCTCCTGCCAGGTGGCACTGGCCTCGGTCTCTCCCGTGGGGTAGAAGCTGGGACACTGGGTGGAATTCCAGATAGTCTTGTAAGTGAGCAGGCTTGGAGAAGTGACAGCAACCATCAGAAACCAGACGAGACAGGAGATGCCCCAGGCCACCCTTGGAGACAGCAAGTTAACTCTGAGCCGAGGATGGACCACACGCAGATACCGGTCTAGAGCCACTGTTGTCAGGAAGGCTACCCCCACTCCACGGCTGAAGGCCAGCAGGAAGAGCAGGACTTGGCAGGGTGCATGGCCGAGACTCCAGGTCTTGCCCTTCAGGTAGAAGGCAGCAAAGAGTGGCAGACAAGTTGCCAACAGCAGGTCGGCCACCACCAGATTGAACAGGTAGACAGCATAAGGCTTCCACACTTTGAGTCGGTAAAAGAAGGTCCAAAGGGCGACAGCATTGCCTGTAAGGCCCAGCACACACTCCAAGGTCAGCGTGGTGCCCACGGCTGTCTCCACCACAGAGCTGGCAGCTGAGCAGTTGGGGTGCCCCATGGGCCTGGGCCACACTGAGCTGAAGCAGTGCAAGGAGAGAAAGACAAGGAGGCCTCACTGTGCTCTTTCCTCTGAGAGAAGAGGAAAATGCCCTTTCCTGCCACAAAGCAGCTGAGTTCTGCATTTATTCGGTGAGAACATAATACTGAAAGAGTGCCAGAATCTGGTCCAAGGAGTTGACAAAATTTGTTTGGGGAAAGAGGATGAACAGAGATAGGGGAAGGCCCCAAGCTTGGCCTTGTTTCATTTGTTCCTGAGAAAGAGGAAGTTGTTTTTCAGTTCACTTCAGTGTCTTCCAAGCCACGACTAAAGTGTTCTGAGAATGTTCAGGGAGCAGGGCTATATCTTAGCTACTAAAGAAGGAACTAGAAATTGCTAAGGCCCTGAGAGACATGTGCACCTTTGGACACTTCAGGCAATGGCTGAAACAGGTGGATGGTTCTGTAGCTTGAATGAGTGCCAGATGGTTCTGCAGTGTGACTGTTTCATGCGGAGGCTTACGGCTCCCTTTCTTAAAAGACGACACTTAAATGTTGACTCCCTGAGTATGACCAGATTTTATACATGAGGTCAGAGCTGGTCACCAAACTCACTTGAAGGAGTCTGTTATATTTCCTGGCTACTTAAAGTTGAACTTTTTCATTTATTCTTCCATTCAGCCAAAAGTGTGTGTGTGTGTGTGTGTGTGTGTGTGTGTGTGTGACAGAGAGACAGAGGCAGAGAGAGAGAGAGAGAGAAAGGGAGACAGAGAGAGACAGAGACAGAGAGAGACAGAGAGACAGAGACAGAGACAAAGAGAGAGAAAGGGTGACAGAGAGAGAAAGAGAGATAGAGAGAGGAGACAGAGAGAAAGAGACAGAGAGAGAAAGGGAGACAGAGAGACAGACACAGAGAGACACAGAGAGAAAGGGAGACAGAGAGACAGACAGAGAGAGAGAAAGGGAGATAGAGAGAGACAGAGATAGAGAGACAGACAGAGAGAGAGACAGAGAGAGAGAGAGAGGACACGTTCCCTGCTGAGACTCTCTTCACTGACACTCACACCTGGATACACCTAGAACAGAGAGCTGGGCCCTGCAAGCAAGATGGAATCCCCCCATCCACCCATTCACTGTCCCTGGGCACAAAACTGCATGAGGCCACATTCCTTTATCTGGAGCCATGTTCTGGGAGTGATTAGAGCTGATGAGCTGTGTGTGTGTACCATGGTCAAGAGTTTTGGAGACAGGATAGGTGATAGAGAATGCCTATGTGACAGCAGGGCCACTAAGGGCTCTTAATGGGGAAATTGTGGACATTTGAAGAATACAAGACAATGTGTAGATAGGGATGCGTGTTGACAGAAAGTAAACATGTAGGGTTTTTCTTAGAGTGTGAAATTCCTGTATTTATTTGTTGGGAACAAGCAAGAGAAACTTATTCTAAATACTACCATTCTATTTTCAAACTCCATTTAATCAAAGGGGAAAACTAAATTGGAAAAAGCTAAATTCACAGTCCCAGGTCCAGGATTGTTGTGTACTTCCAAAAGCTGAACAGCTTCTGTTGTAAGGAGACAGTTGTCTGAGTCCAGAGATCTCAGTAACAACTTCTCCATCTTGCTGGGAGGGTCAAACAAGTTCACGCTCCCAGGCCCAGGATGAGTTAAGGGCCTTGAGCTCTGGACCTAATGTCTAGGAGAATGAACTAGGGGCCTTGAGGCCAGGTGTCCTGGATCAGGCCCAGTCTCCAACAGATACTCCCTTGCTTGACCCATGATGTCAAAATACACTGGATAACACTGCAGCTCGCCCCAGCCCCCCTCCCCTTTGTGTTCTCATTCTTTAAAAATATACAAACTCCCTTCAAGGATGCAGTTCAGATCCTGAACTGGCTGCTTCCCTAAGCTCAGAAAATAAAACTTGCATTTTAAACTTCCGTATCTGAAGTGAGTTTCTCAGTTTCCACTCCAAACCCCCAAACCCTACATATTCTCTGGGGAGGATAAACAGCAGCGTTTTCAAACAAGATACACAAACGTGAAAACTCCTATGGAGAGCTCAGATTCAGAGACCCTCACCACCACACAGGAGGTAGTGTGGCAGTCCTCCCTCCCTCCTTTACTCTTAGGGACCTAATGGGCAGTCCAGGAAGCTCGTGTCATCACAAATTCCCAGATGAATTCCTAGAGTTCCCATTGTCATGCATGGTGACTTGTTCATAAGTCCTAGGAGTTTGGACATGGACATTGTAAGATCCATTATGTTTCTTGCCATGTTGGCAACTTCAAGTGTGAACTCTTTGTGATGTGAGAGAATGGGCATTTTGAAGTCTCATGGAACTTAGACCTTTTATCTCCCAAAGGGCTGCTGCCCACCCGAGAGGCACAGATCAGAGGTTACCTGCAGACCTTAGTGCATGCTTCATCTCTTACTTGGACAGTTTATCATAAAGAGAAGGGTTATGTTGGATGTTGGAATTCACCATCTACAGTTTTATCTTGACTATTTATAATTACTTTTTGATTATGAAGCTAATATGCTCAGTTATAGGAAATATAGGAAGAAGTAATAGAAAAAACGCAGTGTGCAATCTCACTGTCTAGAAAGGTTTGCTTGTTCAGATTCTGGTCATTTCTGTCCACAGATTCATTGCAACAAACACATCAGGGTTGCTGTACACAGTTTGCTCTACAGCTTTGATTCTCCATTTGAGCCCTAGCCCTGCCATATTTCTCTTACCTCTGGGTTTTATTAACTATTGAGAATATTGAAAAGTAACTTCACTGGCACATTACAGTGAACGTCCTTAGGTTTGGTCTGCTGCCTGTTTCTAGCTGATGCGTTGTAAAGAATTCTAGAAACTGTTCTAATGTCAAAGGCTCTTGGGAGCTTTGCATGTGCACAGTGTTAATGTTGGTTTTTAATAGGTCTTATTTTTTAATAAATGTAAAGTTGACAGAGAGAATCTTATGTTCTTTTTATTCTCTTGGCAGACTTACTAATCCAGGAATTGAAGAAAGCAAGACCTTTGTAAGAGTCTGTCAAGGAACACATTAATGTGGATTCTTAGATCACAGAAAGTCACATCCACCCATGCAAGCAACAGGTACTGGCCTTTCCTCTGACTTTGCGCTTGCAGTGCATCCTAGCCCAGGGGCTGGTCAGATTCTGTACAAGGTGAACCTGTCACTTGGTTAGCAGCCTCTAGAGTTGAGATATGACAGGGTTGTCCTTAACTCTAGTTAATGTACCATCTAAGAGGCTGATTTCTTTCAGACTCAGCTCACACACTCTCTGCCTCAAGGCCCTTAGGTCAAGGGACTCAGGGGTCACCCTTGTTTTCTTGGTTCTCAGGCTCATGATCATGCATGCCTCATGGGTCCCTTGAGCTGTGCTTCTCGGTAGTCAGTCTCTCATGTGGCTGAAGAGCGTGTTCCCATTGTGGGTGAGAGGAAATCAGGGGCTGGAGAATGAGGGCAGTTACCAACTACATTTTTGTTTGTTTGTTTTTTCGAGACAGGGTTTCTCTTTGTAACAGCCTGGCTGTCCTGGACTCACTTTGTAGACCAGGCTGGCCTCGAACTCAGAGATCCGCCTGCCTCTGCCTCCTGAGTGCTGGGATTAAAGGCATGCGCCACCACTCCTGGCTTACCAACTACATTTTATCAGTAGAATATTTATTTCATTTTATTTTTTATTTTTTGATCATACAGAGACTGAAGACAATCTCACCTAAGTCTTGGGTCTAGGCTCAGAGAGAAAGATACCCTGAGTGATACTCAGAAGGAGGGAGATGAGATCTTCCCAGCATGCCTCTCACCACAGCTGTGAGACCTTCACAGACAGGAGGAGGGGAGAGAAACTGGTGACCTCATGCAGGACTTCTGCGATCTTCAATTGAGACTGCCTGTGGGTAAGACTGCCTGTGGTTGTGAAAGGCAACATATACTTACAAACCTGACCCAGGTTGCCATACCTTAGCTTGGCCAAGGAACAATAGACTTTGGCATCACTGGCAAGTAAGATGTGTTTATCAAGTCATTCTAACACTTACTGATATGATTTCTGAAGTGTTTTCTCAGTGATTGCCTTAATTACTTTTCTGTTCTTATGAAGAGATACCATGACAGGGGCAATTTATAGAAGAAAGAGTTTATTTGGGGTTTACAGTTCCAGAGAGTCCATGATCATCATGTTTAGGAACAGGCACGCATGGCACTGGAGCAGTAGCTGAGAGCTTACATAAAATCCATAAGCAGGAGGCAGAGAGGGAGGTAACTGGGAATGGTGTGGGCTATTGAAACCTCAAAGCCCTCCCTTATACACCTCCTCCAACAAGGCCACACCTCCTAATCCTTCTCAAATAATTCCACCAACTGAGGACCAAACATTTTCATTCACACCACCACAACAGTCTTTAAAGACCACAGAGGGCCGGGCGGTGGTGGCGCAGGCCTTTAATCCCAGCACTTGGGAGGCAGAGGCAGGCGGATCTCTGTGAGTTTGAGGCCAGCCTGGTCTACAAAGCGAGTCCAGGACAGCCAGAGATATACAGAGAAACCCTGTCTCAAAAAACCAAGAGAAACAAACAAAAAAATGGAGGCGAAATTCACATAACAAACAAACAAAAAAAAAGACCACAGAGGATATTTGAGAACCATAGCCTTTTGTAGCTCATAAAGGTCTTAAGAACTAACATTTACAGGTGGGGGAGTTGAACTCCAAGGACTTAAGACTTTAATCTTGACCATCTTCCCCAGGTTAGTATATTTTCTATCCCTGAACCTTTCCAGGATTCTCTGTTGCAGTCAGCGCTGTTGACAAGACATGTCCTGCAATGTGCTGCTCACAGCCCACTGTGTCCTGCTCCCAATGGGTAGTCTCCAGTGGGAAAACCCTGCCTTTGTCTCATACACTTGATCTACTACTGACTTGCCTGCAAATGTGTCAGTCTTCAGTAGCAGCTCAAGTTCCGTGTGCTGGAGATCCTCTGGTGTACATTCTTGAGCCCATATTTCTCAGTGTCTCCTGCATTTCTCATCTGTTCAACAGCTGTAGAACCAGTGTAGGTGCTGAGAGTGTAATACCACAATCCCTGGTGTCTCTCATTCTCACCTCTGTTATTTGGAAGACATTCCTCTGTTCCAGATAGCTGGTACTAACTTGTATGACTCAGAACACTTGTGAAAACCCTTAGTCTTCATCTGGAATTGTATGGACTAGAAAGGTAGGCCCAGAAAGTTTCTGCTTCCTAGATCTGGTACTTACTCGAGGAAGAGCCAGGAAGATCAGAAATTCAAGGCCAGCCTTTGCTATCTAGAGAGTCTGAGGCCAGCCTGAGCTAAGTGAGTCCATTTCAACAAAATAAAACAGAAAGCAAGAAGGGAGAGAAGAAGGACAGGGTGAGAAGTGAAATAAGGAAGAGGTAGAGGAGGAAGAGAAAGAAAAACAAGCTGACACAATACAGGGGCTCAAACCACACACTTTTCCTACTGCTCTGTAGGTCGAAAGTGTAACATGAATGTCACATGGTGGAGTCCAGAGGTGAGTAGGACTGTGTGGTTCGGGAACCTCTGGGGCAAATCCTTCCTTTCCCCTGCTGTTAGAGGCACCTCTGTTCCTTGCGTTGTGACTGCTCCCCAGCTTCCAGAAAATGTACTCAGTGTTGCTGCCATTGTTCCATCTCTGACACAGCACACTAGTGACTTCGTTCACTTTAATTTAAGTCTCCTCCATCATAAGATCCAAGGCCTACCCACACAGAAAGTCCTGTTTTTGAGGTGAAGTACGTCAGGATGTGGGGATCTCTGAAGATCACTATTCCTCCTACGACAAATGCTACTCACATACTACATAAAAACAGTGGCTTGGAACTAAGCATGTTGAGCTGTGAAACATTTGGGAGCTTGAGGCAGGAGAATGACCGACCATGAGTTTCAGTTGTGTGGTGAGTTTCAGACCAGCCTAGGGTACAGTGTCCAATCCTATAGCTAAATAAATAAATACAAAACAAACAAGGGAACCAACAAACAGTATCTGATACCTTCTTCTCACATGACAAGGTGTTGAGTTCTGTCCTCATTGGCTACACTTTCCATCTTCCTCTTTCATTTATGCTTCTTCCAGAATTATTTCTCACAACCCACAGGTTTCATGATGATAAAGTTGCAACTGACCCCATCACTTCCTCTATCAAGTCTAAGATCAAGTGTCTAAATGTAGCAGGAATGGCTTCTAAGGCCTCTGTTTTGTGTTGTCTGGAGAACAATTAACAATAGCTGTGCTTTTGAATGAGTGAGTTTATTAAGTGTAGAGCAAGCAGGAGTGAAATAGTAAACAGTATTATTTATTATTTAGTAGAGTAGCACATAGAGAAAAGATCATCACCATCAAAACATCATCAAATCAAGCTGCTCACAAGGCCCAGCAGAAGTGACTGAACATCATAATTGAGAGAGTAAACAAAAGCTAATATTATCAAATCATTTCTCACGACGCCCAGTAGAAACCAACCCAGGAAGCTGAGGGTTGAGTCCAGAGTTTCTGATAGACTTTCTGTCCGCATCTGAGCTGTCCATGGTTGAACTTCTGCCTTTCCCACTGTAGACATTTTATATCATGGGATAAACAATAATGACCCCTGTTGGAAGTGGTTGATCTCATAAGTGTTTTCAGGAACTCTATGCTTTTACTCTTGGGATTGCTTTGTTGTTCTCTTCCCATCCTGTCTCAGAGTTTCGGGAGCCATCTCATCCCCACACAAGAGGTTTTGGAGGGCTCTTTGAGACAAACATTCTTGTGTCTGGGTTGGGCTTGGGGTATGCAACCTCAATCCCAGAGTTCACTTTTAACCAGCTTAATCACCACGTGTCAACAAATCAAATTGTCACCACCGGACAATTTGCCAATAAAGTATGCATTATACTGTGGCCCTTAGTTTGGTCTTATCTCTAGATTCCAGAACTTCTCGTCCGTCCTCTACGGTGATCTTCTGAGACAGTCGTTGATTACCTCCCCTGGCCTTTTTGCCTCTCTATACGTCCTCACTTCTCTGGTATCGCCGGTGCTTTATCATCTCAAGCCCTCCTTGCTGATGCATGCTACTTTGTATGATTGTCTAGGCCCAGGCTCGGTGCTGCTCAGACTCTGCCCCTCTGGCTGCAACTTCTGTCCTCTGAGGCCAGGACTGAGACACATGGGACTTTTCTCTCATCGTGAGCTAAGCCAGTGACCAGCTTCTATTTCAGGAGTTTCATGTTTTGTTTTTTTTTTTTAAATGACAAAAAGCAGAACAAAAGGCCATGACATTGAGTTATTTCCATCAAATGACTCATGGGATCATAGTTTTGTGGAGTTTCAGGACCAATGTCAGAAATCTTGTCATGTCTGTTTCTCATACAAAATAGGAACAGAGTTCACCTGCAGTTAGCTTGTCATTAACTCTTTCCTCAAATAAGCTTAAACCTATAGTGCTCTATGTATGATATTTTACATCAAGGAGAGAGACAAAGTCTATTGCAAAGTAGTCATGGCTCCCATTGCCCTTTATGCATGGTGCCCCTTAGGTGAATCCTGGACTTGAGCACACACAGCTCTGCCCTGGCTCCTGGTTGCCCTCCCCCTGCAGGCAATCTCAGTGCTATTATGGGATGGTTCTGCTTAGCAGACACCTTCACCCTCTACTGCTCATGTGCCCACAGGGATCAGAGGAAATACACTTGGGTGACTTACTAATTTTCAGGCTTGATTAAATGGGTTATTTGTTAAGTAATAAAGTACTTTTTGATCAACAAGAGAAGCCAGGCAAAATGAAAATAGGCACCAGTCACTCAGTGCTGGAATCCAAGGAATGCATCTACAGAAGAGCCAGAAGGGAATGGCTCTTGAGTTCATGGTGTCACTCTCTTGTCAGGAGGAGCATGTGTGTGTACCTTGGTGCTCAGACTCTCATCGGGAAACTGTACAGAACTGTCACTGTCTGGGGGCTGGAGCCTTTCTGGGTTTGCCCTCAGTGGCCTTCCAGCATCATGGACAGAAGTCAAGGTTGGTTTGAAGTAGCTCTCTGGGTCATACAAGAAAGAAATAGCTCATGGCCAGGTCCATGGAAGTCTCCTCTCCTTTTAGTGTCTAACCCTATCCCCAAGTCACTTGGATCCTCTTGCAAAAACAAGCAGACATGGAAGAGAGTAGGTCACAATGCTGGCAGCTCTGGTCATCTCTCTGCTCAGAGGACAGTCACCACTGCCACTACTCACCAACTGGGTGTTTACCAATAAGGAACTTACATGGTGCTGCAAACTGGCAGCTTCTCTAAGCCAGTGTTTCTCAAACTTCTTAATGCTGTGACCCTTTAATATAGTTCCTCATGTTGTGATGACCCCTCAACCATAAAATCCTTTTCATTGCTACTTCATAACTGTAATTTTGCTGCTGTTATGAGTCATAATGTAAATATCCGATATGCAGGATATCCGATGAGACCCTCCTCCCCTCCACAAAGGGGTGACAACCCATAGGCCGAGAACCACTGCTCTAAGTTGCCTCACTACTGAACCTAAGGAAAATGCTAAAATTCAGTGTTTATAAGGAGCCTATATTTAAAGCTTGTATCACCTGTGATATTCACATTCAACCAGAAAATTGCAAAAAAATGGGGTGTTTTGGGTGAATTGACATGTCTTCCATCAAACTCACATCCATAAGGGTAGGAGGGACTCCCAGGGGTGATGGATGGTTAGAACCAGTGGTAGCCAGCAGCTCTTGTCTGGGTGGATAGCAGAGACTCTGGCCTAAAGCAGACATGAGATTCCCCAGCAGTAGAGTCAGAGCTGAAAACTCCAGGCACATACTATTCTGACGTGCCTTCAGACCCCAGAGTGCCTGCTTCCACCCAACAGCTATGTCTGGGGAACAAAAAATGGAGCTGCTGACCTGTTTGAGCTTGTGCTTCCTGGGTTGACAGGCTTCCCCTTGATTGGTTCTTATTCTTCATCTCATTTGCATACACATGCCCAGTAATCAGAGTCTGCCTGGGTCTATATAACCGGATGCATGGCCACTGTATTGTCAAACTCTGGACAACTCCTTGGAGAAGGAAAAACAGATATCTGCTCCTGCCTCTGACACTCTCTAGACACTCCTGCTGCTACAGACAGGAGAGCTCACTCCTGCCTCAGCCTCTCAGACACCTTTTCTTCTGCCACCCTCTTTAATGGCATGCCTTCAGTGGTGGCTGTTCCTGGTTGCCTATTTGACTACATCTGGAATCAACTAAAACCCAAATGGCTGGGCACACCTGTGAGGGACTTTTTTTAAAATATTTTTTTATTATTTATTTTCTAATTTTGTGAATTTCGCATCATGAGCCCTGTTCCCACTCATCTCCAACCTCCTTTCAGATCTGCCCTCTACCCTTGAAACCTCACGCAACACCAAAAAAAAAAAAAAAAAAAAACCTCATTGTAGAGGCTGTAGTGTGTCTCAGTGTGTCCCACAATATTCATTTTTGTCCACACTTTTTTGCTTGCAAATGTTCATTATAACGACTCCTTGGTCTGGTACAAGGCCTCTGGCTTCTGCTACTTTGCCAATACTGGAACCTCACTAGGAATCCTCTCAGATATCCTTTTGTTGCCCTGTGTCATGGAGATCCTATAGTTTTGGGTCTATGGAACTGGCCTCTTTATGCACTCCAGCAGTTCATCCATGGGGTAGATGTTGGGGTGGGCCAATTCAAAGCCCTGGTTCTGGGCCTGCAACCCTACATCCAGGGCCAGTTCTATTGTGCTTCCCAGGTAAATTGCAGGGCTTACTCTCCCAAGTGATGCAGCAGGTAAGGGACTGGGCCAGCTCTCCTGCTTTCATGACCCCATGGGGCCAACTCTCCCACCTGCTACCTGTTGTGAGGGCAAAAGAAAGTGGAGAGGATCTCTCCCTCGCCAACACCTCTGCAAAGTAGACAAAAGTCAGAGTTGGCTCTCCCACATTCACATCCTTGTGGCCAGCTCAGCCACAACTCCCATATCCAGGGTCAGCTGAACTGTGCTGTCCAGACGAGGTGCAGGGCCTGCTCTCTGAGTGCTGCAGCATGTGAGGGGCAGGGTCAGCTCTCCTGCTCTTGTGAACTCATTGGGGCCAGATCCCCTGTCTCCTCCTCCTAGGGGTGAGGGCAAAAGGGAGGGGAGGGGATCTCTTTCACCAACACCACCACAAACCAGACAAAAGGCAGGGTTGGCTCTTGAGAGGGACTTTTTATTTTATTTTTTGTTTGTTTGTTTTGTTTTGTTTTGTTTTGTTTTTCGAGACAGGGTTTCTCTGTGTAGCCCTGGCTGTCCTGGACTCAATTTGTAGACCAGGCTGGCCTCAAACTCGCAAAGATCCACCTGCCTCTGCCTCCCAAGTGCTGGGATTAAAGGCGTGTGCCACCACTGCCCGGCTGAGAGGGACTTTTTATAATTAAATCATTTGGAAGAGGAAGATCCACTTCTAATCCATATCTTTAAGGTGTGAAGATGCCTCTTTAATCCGGGCCATACCTTCTGAGGAAGCCTATATAAAGGACATAGAAGGAAACTTTCCTTCTTTGTCTGCTTGTCCTTCTGTCTTCCTAATAGTCCACTCCTTCACTGGCATTGGAGCCTACTTCTTCCAGATTTCAGTATACACTGAAGACCAGATGAGACATCCAGCCTCATGAACTGAACATTTACTGGATTCTTGGACCTTCCATTGGTAGGCAGCCACTGTTGGACTAGCTGGATCACAGCCTATAAGCCATTCTAATAAAATCCATTCACACACACACACACACACACACACACACACACACACACACGTGTGTGTTTGTGTGTTCAGAATATATATGTATATATAGATACACACATGCACACACACACATACACATACATATATTCCTTCTATAAATACTATTCTTTTAGAGAACCCCGATGAATACACTTTCTGAAGTTTTATTCTTCGGAGATCTGCTCTCTTTATATCTTACTGTGAGCAGAGAATGGTGACACTTGCTGGAAACCTTTTGCTTGCAATTTCTCTGCTACCACTAGTTCAAAGATTCTACTATACTACTCAGCTTGTTGCTCCCACATGGCGACCTTCAATTTTCTGATTTGAATTATCGTTACAGTCTGAATAAGCCCTCTTCATTTTTTTAGCCTTGGAGTGTGCAACACAATTATTCAACAGAATCCAGGAGGAATGACTGTCTCAATACTACAGGTCTTAAAGAGGAAGGGATTTGGGAAACAGGCAAAACCATTTATCTTGTGTGTTATCATTGCACAGGTTAGCTTATTAAAAAGGTTTTGACCTCTTGGTCTGGGTTTTATTTAGGGCTTGTGTTCTTTCTTAGCCATAGATTACAATCTTGCTTTAATTACTCTATGATGGACTGCCCCTGGTGTCTACTGTTACGTGTGTTCACAGAGGAGGGGGAGTGCCAGAGGGTGCACCTCACAGACACACACAGTTAAGTATTCACACTCAGACATCATACATAGGCTTGACTTCTAGGAGATAAAATCCCTAATCACCTTTCCAGTATGCATGGATCACGTGTAGAAGCCTTTCTGCCTTTAGGACCCTCCTACATACATTTCCTAGAAAATGTGTCTGCTGCCCCCTTAACAAGCAGTTCTGGTATTGACTTGAGAGATACGCAGCCAGCTCCTCTATGGATGTGAGGGCATGAGCAACCAAGGGACAAGTCTGGAGTGCAATGAAGGCAGCCACAGTGTTCCCCCACTCAAGGTGTCTTCTGCCTACCCCAAGTCACCTGCCATCCAAGTGACCAGTGTCCCAGTAGGGTTAGCCTGACTGAAACCAGGGCAGGCACCTCTGATGGGCTCCCACAGGTGCTTGTCCATCAGAATGGGCAAGAGGCAACACAGAGGAGCCCTTTCTACAGGCGTGCTTGTGGACACCCTCCACCCAGCCTCCACTTTTAAAGGCTTTTGAAGCTCCACTGTCTATCCAGCTGTGAGGTTGGAGAATTCTGTAGACACACATGGACCCATGTTAGGGTTTCCTTCCCAGGAGGGTGCACCTCTGAACAGAGCCAGGCAGTGGGTATATTATCGTCCAATGGATGCAATCAAACTCTAAGGCCCCCAGCCTCTCCTGGCTAACTGGTCCAAGTGGAACTTGATTGAAAGAGAATGAGAAACAGTTTGAGGCCTCCTAGGAGTAACAATCTCCATCCCAACACAGCCACAACCCTCTGTGTCCCCAGGATCAGTGTGACCAAGGGTCCCCGGGTAGGGAATGGCACACCCTTGTGAAAAATATGCCTTCTATATTTGCCTTTAAATATTTAACCACTCCAAATTCTGGGCTGTGAAGAAGAAGTGATGGCCAGGGCCTGAGGCCATACACTGTATACTCACTGTTTCTCACTCTCACCCATAATCACAAAACCAGAGGAACAAGTTAGTAGAAGAAGTATTTTGTGGAAATGATGGAATTTTGCCTCAGGTCTCCTCTTTAATCTCATAGAGATTATATTCTCCTTGTGAACATTTCTGAGCAGTTTGCTTTTATTTTAAATAAATTTTTATAGTTTTTCAAGAATGTGTGCAGAGAGAATGGAGTTTTTACTCTTGCAATTTTCTCTGTTGTCAATTGGGTAGATAATCTGGCTCTCTCCAGTTCTCTGTGTGGGTGGACGTGAATTTAGCTGAATTGTGGGTATATTGGAAATTATTGTGTAACCTTATAAAATCCCAAGATTGTATGAGATGGCATGACCCTTTAAGACAGAGAGTCAGTTTAGAATGGACAGGTTTCCTGGAGTTCTTAAGCTAGTTGTGTGGAGAGCACAGAGAGCTGTTGGGATATGGCCTAGATGAGCAATGTCCTGGCAGAAGCCACCATCTTAGGCTAGGTGAAGTGACCCAGGATGGCGGGGTGGGGGGGGGAAGGCGCACAGGGAGGATACTCTGTGGTGAGAGGGGTTTAGGAGCCATTGTTGGGGGAGAGTGGAGACCCTCTTCTGAAAAGCCACGAATACCAGTCTACCTCTGCAGAAAACCATGGGCCTGAGGCCAGCTGAGGGCGTGGTGGTTATGAATACCCCTGCCTTTGTCTGTCTCTCACTAGGAAACACCTTGTCTCCAGCCAGATTCCCTATCACTGTGGCTAAGCTTTCCATTCTCGTTTATATACAGCCTAGGTTTATGAACACAACTATTTTGTGTGTAGAAACAGGAAATATGTTGTTATATTTGTGGTTTTGGGTGAGGAAATTCCTAAAGGCTCTGCCTGGAAATCCCTGCCACTTATCAGTGCTCATTTTTTTTTCTCCCAAACCTGCCAGTGGTCACTTGTCCCATTCCCTAAATTGGCAACGGTGTGGAAATTAGCTGTAGTGGGGCTTTAGTAGTGGGGAAGGGGGTGATTTGGTTATTGGTGTCCTATGCTGGTACCTATGCCATCCTATGGAAGGCTGTTTCTCCATTTTCCTCTCGACTCAGCTATCTCCTGCTGGACTCTTCCCGCATGGCCCTGACTCTCAGGTTCCATAAACCCTTGCCTCTGTGTCATCATTTAGGCTATGGAGTTGTAGGTTGGGGACAAGGGGTTTGTCCTGATGAGAGACAGTCAGAGGCACCACAGCAGGGTCAGATGAAGGACTAAGAGTTCCTGGGTGCCCCCTCAAGGCCCTGCTCACCTCAAGGTAATGCTGGCAGTACTCATGTGATCAGCCATCATGCTGACTCTGAACCAAAGCATTGTCCACCGACCTCTGGGGACACACCACTTGTAAGTGGCTGGGTCCTTTCCATTCTGTGGTTTCCAGACATGGGAACCTTTCTTGGTTAGCACCAGGTGAAGACTGTGCCCGAGCAGTAGGGTGGGGAGACTCAGTGAAGCACAGTTGGGCATTCTCCATTCTAAGTGGGAGGATCAGAAGGCCATCAGCTAATAATTGGAGGGGTAGAGGTTGGATGCATGGAGAAGCCCCCATGACCCTTTTCCTTTACAACCAGAATGCTTACTGATCACCTGGAGGCTAAGGAGTCAGGGAGCAGGGGCCAAGCATGAGAACAAGATGGATGCCACAACCCAGGTCCCTAAGGAGGATGGCAAGCCTGAGGAGATCATGGTAAGCCAGGCCAAGGAGCAATATGCTCCTTGAACGGAGAATGTGCTGGGCAGATCCCTGACTCTTGTCTTGAGACCTGCCATTCCTTTCACAACTCTGTTGCCCCTTTGGGCTATATCAGTGTGAGCTCACTCTGTGCTGGTGGGCCACTTTCTCCTGAGACAAGCTGTGGTTCAGCCTCTGTGATGCCTTTGAGGGACAGGTGTCGAGCTGAGAAAACTGAACACACTGGCTCCCTTCTTCTGGTCCAGGCGAAGGCTCTAGGCTTCTGAAAATAGGTCGAAAATTTCAGGACATTTGCATTCCTTAAATCATGCCAGCAAACTCTCTGATCCTTGCCAGGTTCCCTCTGTCTGCCTGGAAGTGGCGCGCACACACACACACACACACACACACACACACACACACACACACTTCAGGGCCAACATTTCCCAGGGTGACTTGGAACTCTGCTGGGACACCTCCTTCAATGCTGAGCAGGAGATCCTTGGCAAAGTGACAGGACAAAGGACAAAGCCTCAGAGGGCTGGGCCAGCAACAGATGGGAAAGCTATGGCCACAGGTGAAGGTGCTCCTAGACCAGGCCTTGTTACCCCTGAAGGCAGGTGCCTCTGTCTCCTTGTCCGTCCTTTTGAGCAAATAGAGGCAGAAGAGCACACCCCTCACTCTATTCTTCTAACTTGCCCATTCGCTCTCAGCTACCCAATCCTCAAGCCCAGGAAGCATGTGAGAACTGCCGATGCTGGTGTATCAAGGTACCGATTGTGTGTACAGTTGGGTTTATACATTAAGATGAGCAGGTATGTGACATTAAAATTGGCATCATATAATAAAGAACCAGCACACAAACACACACGCACGCATACACTCACACACATGCACAGGTACACACACAAATCAGCAGACAAAAAACCAAGTAATTTTCCAAGTAATACCCCCTTCGCGCAGACAGTCTCCAAAATCAGATAATAATCCAAGTTCGTTTTGTTTCAGCTTTCTGGAGGGGAAAGAAGCAGGCCCAGAGATAGGTGTCCTCTCTCTAAGGTCTCTCAGCAAGGAAGTGGTGAAGTCAGGACTAGAGGCTGGGTCTCAATCATTTTCAAACTCATGGTGGCAGCTCCTTTTCAACTGCTGTACATCGCCATCCATTAAATCTAGTTGGGGGGTGTGGAAAAGTCTTAGTGGACACACTTGGTGTTAATGGCTGAGGCTGTGGACATGTGGTTTTCTCTTTGGAGGTGAAAAACATCGCAGGAGTGAGTCCCCAGCGTCTCTGGGGAAGGACTCTGCCTGGAGGTTAGTACTCCCGCAGGGAGCCTGAGAAGTGCCTGTCGCCCTCTTTCCGCCCCAGGGATTGCAGAAGCAGATCTGTGAGCTTGCAACAGAGCTCACTAGACAGGCGTCTTGGTGGTGCGCAGCTCACAAAGACCTCCAGAACCAGATTGACGCACTGATGAAGGAAAACCAGGAGCTCCGTGAGGAGATGAAGACCCTGAAGAAGCAGGACGAGGAGGCCACTGAAGCCCCCAGCCCCGCCGCCACCCACAGGGCAGAACCCAATGCTCTGGTACAGCAGCTTTTCTGCATTACAGAGAGAACGGCAAGTGAAGGCCTGCGCCCTCCATGCAGGCATGCTGTCCCCACTGAACACCCCATGACGGCTTAATGTCTGTCCCTCAATCATAAATTACACAGAAGTGACGCTACCTCTGATGGGCCTTCCTGGGAGCCCCGGGGACAGACCACGCCCCAACCCTGTCTCCAGGATACTCACAGGCTCTGGTGGAACAGCTGCACATGTGGCCAGGCCACTTCAGGATTCCAGGTTCCCACTTTAACTGGCAGACTGGATGCTGTCCTTAACTCCACTGAGGCACAGGGGGGAAGTAGGACTTAGATCAAATCCTGTAACTTAGTGACTCGGAGCTGGCTGTTGTCACTGGTAGAAGCTGTGAGAGATTTTATGCAACCTTTGCTGTCGTGTGTCACCCCACCCCTTGCTCATGGTATGTGGGTAAGACGTGCCCAGGGGTCAGCAAGTGTCACCCCACATCTCTCTCTCATGTCAGGCTGTCCTCACTGTGTGGTGATCAGTTGGTGACTTCTCAAATCCTCACTGACTGCAAAGTTCTGCTCCTCACATGACTGTGGGTAGGAACAGCATATGCACCACATATACACACCTTTCAACAACAGCAAACAAGACTGCAAATGCCACACTTTAAAATTTTCCAGGGATATCTGTATTCAAATGTGTTTCTAGGAATGATAACAAAAGGCTTGTCATGTGTACACATGTGTCTGAAGTGCAAAGCTATAAGCTAGCCCTGGAGCAATAGTGGTGAAGGTTCACACTGCCCCTTCCTCCTCAGAGGATGGTGTGCAACTTAAAATAACAACCCCACACTTGGAGACAGTCTCCATCCAGAGAAGGAAGTTTGTATCTCAGGTTTTTAGCCAGCTGTGTGAGTATTGTGTAGCTAAAGGCCTTCTGAAAAGTCATGTGGTGGTTTCATATATATCACCATATAAGGGGGAAGACAATACCCCATGTAGACATCTTATCCAACCAAATAAATCCTCCAATGCCAGAAATGGATTACATCTTGTTGAGTCATTGGTCAGAGGGGTACCACGGAACTCCCCAAACAAAGCAGGCTACTTCTCAGACTATTGGTTGCTCTCTACAAACTGATTGTAAGGCTCTGTTTCTGAAGACACAATTTCTCCACTGAGATGGAGAAGTGGAGTGGTCACCAATCCAGAAGTTTCACCCCTAGTGACTAGCACTCGTGGTGCTGTTAGGTACTCTGCATGCTACCAGAAGAGAAAGGTCGTTATCAGTATCACTCACTATAAACCCATTTACCTAAAACAGAGCCATGCCTGCAAGATATATTAGTGCAATCATGGCACAAATGTTATGGAAGCAACTAGCCACTTCTTTATTGAGTTTAAGGCCCACTCCATGAGATGAAGCCCATACATGACACTGCTAAACTGGCCAAGACACTGAGAGTAGATAGGTCATGCGCTTAGGAGAAAACCAAATGCAGTTATTCTGCTGAAGGAACATATCAATAAAATGAGTCCTAATAACATATTGCTCCATCCATAGATCAGTTCCTAGCTTTATCATCAGGGACGTTTCTTCTTGCAGTAGATCATATCTAATATAGAAAAGCACAAATGGACCATGTGCATAGGACTCTGGGCACTTGGTTCTAAATGGGATATCTTAATCCAACCCCGCCCCTCATAATCCACCAACAAAGCACCATCCAGACACAACAGGGCTTACACATTTTGAACTCACAGAGACGGTGACAGCACCTTAAGACCTGTACAGGTTCAAACCAGACAAAACTCCAGCACCAAGAAAGGGAAGTTGACACAAGGTTGCCCCCTTAACCAAGAAGCTAATTACAAATGACACCTCCTGGGAAAGGGAACATTTGTGTTTCTCGGCAGAGTGTTGCTGGTGTATGAACCACACTCCCAAGACAGGCCCTGTGCTCTGGAGTAGTCAAGCAACATAAAACAGATTCCATGTCTTTTCTGTTTGTTTTTGGTGTGTGTGGTGTTGTTTTGTCTTACTGGGTTTTTTCTCCTTTCATCTATTTTATTCTTATTTTCATTTACTTGTTTGTTTGCTTGTTTGGGGGGGGGGATTTTTGAGAAAGAGCATGAAGTTGGGCGGGTAGGGAAGTGGAGAGGATCTGGGAGGAATTGAGGGAGGGAAAGAATATAATCAAAAGATATTATTAGCCGGGCGGTGGTGGCGCACGCCTTTAATCCCAGCACTTGGGAGGCAGAGGCAGGTGGATCTTTGTGAGTTCGAGGCCAGCCTGGTCTATAAAGTGAGTCCAGGACAGCCAGGGCTACACAGAGAAACCTTGTCTCAAAAAACCAAAAAAAAAAAGATATTACATGAAAACTTTAAATAAGTATTGTTGATTGGTTTTGTATTTTCTGCTTCCCTGTATGCTTATCTGAAGTCTCATAATGCAAGGACAGGAGGGTTAGAGCCATTTAGTCTTTGGGTTCCTGTGACACCAGCAAGCTCTAGTCACAGGTGTCTGAGCAACTGTCTTGCCAACGGGCGGGGAATGAAATCCAAGTCTCCTAGCCCAAACCACTATTAAGACATTCCAATATTAGTGAGCAGATTAAAATGTGATCCTTCCTCACTGTGCTCTTGAAGCCTGCAAACCCTGCCCTCAGGTGTCCTTGTCTGCCTGGGGTGGTTTTGCTGCTAGTCTGGGGGCCACAGAAGAAGACATTATGTGTAACCATTCATCTAAATGCAGTAAGATTGCTTAGCAGATATGTACATGAAGGGAAATAATAGCCAAGTGAATGGCTAAGCCACACTTCAAAACGGTGGATTTTTAAAAATAGCACAAGGGTCAGAAACTTAAACTTTAAACTTTCTTAAAATTTGTTAAATTTGGTTTTACACACTTTATTCACTATGGTATCAAACCCTTTCTAGACTACAGATTGTAAACCTTTTGTAGATTGCAATGGCTCTGATCTAAGATGATGAGGGAGGGTGTCCCAGAGCAGCTTCTCTTCTGCTCTCCTGGGTAACCAAAAACATGGGGCTGCCATAGTCTAGGCTGTGGGTCAGCAAATGTGGTGAGACAACCGATACTTTGGGACAGTATTATTGACACAAATCCCCTACACTTGTTTTTAGCCAGTGTACATAAGGATAGAGGGACTTGATTCAGAGAAAACAACGTCATGGGATGAAATGGACGAGGTCCCTTCTGGGAGTCCTCAGAACGAGAGCACAATGGCCACTGGAGGAACAGACTCCTTAGACGATAGAGTGTCTTTTATATCTTCTGATGAAAAGGTAACCTTGGGAACTTGCACTGTTTGTGTATAGTCTCTCTCTCTCTCTTTGTTTCTCTGTCTCTTTCTCTCTCCCTCCTTCCCTCCTTCTACTTTCTCCCCCATCACTGTGTGTGTGTGTGTGTGTGTGTGTGTGTGTGTGTGTGTGTGTGTGTATTGTCTTCCTATATCTGTCTCCACATTTAAAAAAAAATTTTTTTTTTTTGGTGAGGCATGGCAATAAGTTTATTGAAATAATTCATTCTTTAATGGCATCAGTCTCTAAGAAAAAGACTTTGAAACAATTCTTTCATCACTTGTCTCTTTTTTTTAATTTATTTTTTATTTCTTCAAGTTACATCTCAATCACAATCCCATCCCTACTCCCCCCTCCAGTCCCACCCTTCCACCCTCCTACCCCTAAACCCCCCATCCTCTTCCCTTCTTTTTTTTTTTTTAGTTTAAGGTATTTCTTTTTTCCCCCCAACAGCTCTCCCTTTCAGTCCAAAAAATGGTTCTTTTTCTTATAACTATAAATACAATACAAACAACAGAAATAAATAGGCCACAATTATAAGAGTTATATGACTTAGCATACATTCCCAATGTCCAGTCCATATGTATTTGGCACCTGACTTTAACATTCTACTATCTAACCATCTCCATGAGTTTAAAGTTCTATATCTAACTCAGCTTTCATACTAACTTGCCTCATAATTTTAAAAATATCTTCTTAGATCCAGAACACCCTCTTGATTCCTAAACAACTCAAAATTTAACTATGAGACTCTAGCTATCTATTCTTCAAACACCTCAGAGACCTGAGAGGGATAAATATATCTGATTATATAGGAAGTGCAGGGCCTGCAGCTTCCAAAACTAAAAAATGACATACCAGTGGCT
>CAJQZJ010031983.1:2048541-2062744 GCA_907164525.1 Lophiomys imhausi | reverse complement strand
CCCCCCTCCTCCTCCTCCTCCTCCTCCTCCTGCTCTTCCTCCTCTTCCTCCTCCTCCTTCTCCTTCTCCTCCTTCTCCTCCTCCCCCTCCCTTAGACAGTCTTCAAGCCTTACATATTCAAACTCACCACGTAGCACAATGACCCTGAATTTCTGATCCTCCTCCATCCACCTCCAAGCAGTAATGGGATTACAGGCAACATCCTGCTAGACAGTGCGAGGGTCGGATGCTCTCCGTGCTGGGCAAGCAGTCTACCAACTGAGCTACATTCCTGGTCCCCAAAGCCATTCTTTAGTGTGGTTGTTTCACATGGTTGTCAGGCAAAGAAACACAGCTGAACAAAGCACAGATAAGCAAGGCCCGGGCTGGTTAGGCCAGCAAGTTATGGGCCGGTCAGTGCTTTAGGCTTTGGAAAGCCCAGGGGTGGGTGTGAGAAGCAGGTGGTCGGGGCATCACATTCTGCTAGGAACTCTCTGTCTTGCAGCCTGGTGTCAGCTTCCCTGCCCAGCTCCCTGGGTGCTCACCTCTTTCGGGGTCACCATCCATCACACTACCGTGTCATCTGACCTCTCATCTTGAATCGACCTGTGGGTGTCTTGCACTGGACATGCTGAGATTCTTTCCTTGTTCATTTGTTTTTAATTACAACTTTATCATTAAAAAGTTTCCAATAAGAAAAGTCACACACTAAAAATAACCAGACCCAGAGACTTAATGACCTCCTATACAGTTAGAATAGCCGTTCTGAAGCTGTGGTGAGTCAGGCTAGATTTTACACTTTCACTATCAAAGACATTTACACACTTACCTACCACTAAAAAAATGGAAAATCCATGACAAAGTCTAAACTAGTATACAGTTAGTCTTACATCCTCTTTGTGGCTCATATCCTAGTTTTATAACGTGAGTTTTAAAAATCGCAGTCACGCATGACTTAGTGGTGACAAGCTCTCAGAACTGCCTTAGGCGGTTTCACCATCGTGTGGATACTGTAGTGACCCACACAACCGAAATGTCACTCAACACTGCCTCCTGATGTAAGCAAGAGACGCCGTGTGATTTGTGAGTCTGCCTTGCCACATGGCACGAGGAACAGCAAACTCTCAGCTCCATGGTCTTATACAGTGACCGTAGTCTGTCTATGCAGTTGGTTATCTACCAGACCACTGTTGTGGAACTGATTTGTGCAACTGCGTTTCCTGGGAGGAACATTTTAAGAACCTGTGCGCGTTGTTCTTTTGAGAGGCAAGTGATTATTGAAGCCTCGCCGGAGCTTTTCTGGTTGACTGAGAACAAGAAGCCATCTTGTGATTCTGGCCTGCACACAACCCGCCACCCACCTGGTGGGTGTGTGAGTGAGCAGACTTGGCTCAAACCTCCAACAGTGTGGCTGTTGCCTTGACTGTCAGGTGGGTTTTGTTGACCATCTCTCTGATTTGTTCAGAAGTATTATTTTTTTTTAACTCTGATGAGTCAGCTCCTACATTTCCAACTATTTTAAGAATAATTCTAATATGTGGCATATCTAATATACATATAAAACACTTTTTAAATATGTGTATATTAACTCCTCAAACTGAGATTATTTCTGCCAATATCTTTCTATATGCTAATCTTTACAGGGGTAATGTTCCCTTTGTAGCCTAGCAGTATGCATGTGAAGTTACTTATTTGCTTATAATTAACCTCATGAAACCACTACTGTAGTGTATGAGTTGAAAAGACGAGATAGAAAAGAGAAAAAACATGTACAAAAGTTAACGTTTACATAGTAATTGTACAATTTTATCTGGCCCAGGATTTCAGGTTCATCAATCCTATGACCACAGATCACGTACAGACTCTTGGCAAACGCACAGCATTAACTTGAAGGAAGGCAAATGTTGAGGGACAAATCATAACACTTAATATTGATAACCAAATGCAGGATGAGGATTAGGAGCTCATCAGTATAGGACATGTGTGTGTGTGTTTGTCTGTGTTCATGTGTATCTCTGTGTGTGTTTGTGTGTCTCTGTGTGTGTGAGACTCTGTGTGTGTTTATGTGTGTCTGTGTGTGTATGTGTGTGTGCAACAGTTAGTATCCACTATGCCAAGCAGACAGTGGGCAATGATTTTTTAATACATGGGGAAATAGTAGAACTGAGGTAATCAAGCTTGTTGTCACTCGTCACCCATGAGTTTTTGTGTGTCCATGAAGGTGGAGCAGGTACTCAAAGATGGGCGAACGATCATCACCTTCCCCAATGGAACCAGGAAGGAGATCAGTGCTGACAAGAAGACTACCCTCATCAAGTTTTTTAATGGTGACATGAAGAAGGTCAAGCCTGATCAGAGAGTGGTACGTGCAACAGACACACTTATATTCCTTTAGAACCAGAGCCCACCCAATTACTCGCAAACATTTAACAGGTACATGTCCTTTTGTTGTCCCCATGTCAGGAGGTGAGGGAGGGGGAAGTTTGGAACTTCCTCGTTAGTGAGAATGTTGTCCACGGTGTATGGTGTGAGTGAGATCCTTCATGGTCTCAACCTGCAGATTTGTACCGTCAGCAGGGTTTCTGTGGCCACCCACCCATCACTGTGAGTTCTTGTTATCCAGATGTTCCTCCGTTGATCTGAGCTAACCTGAATGCCAGGAAAAATGAACCAGGAAGTCCTGGGAGACTTATTTAAATGGTTACTTTTAGGAATTCATGGCCCATTGGGGAAAAGAGATGTGTTGTCTCATCTGGGGATTCACAGAAACATGTTTTTCTTAGGCAGACATGGTGTGGGGGATGGACAGATGTAGAGAATGACAGGTGAGAAGCCATGGGGATGAGCTAAGAGAGAGAAGAGGGCTCAATGCAGGCTAGAAGGGGAGTCCCCCTGCCTTGACTTCCTCTCAGTACTGGTGAGAGTGAGGCAGGGCCTCCAGGGGTTTGTCCAGCAGCTGCTGATCCCCTCTTGTGTCTCTGATCCACAGAGGGGAAACATGGTACCCATGTGGTAACAAAGACAGGAGCACTCCCTGTGTCCACCTGGCTTTTGAACAAGTTGATACCATAAAGAGAATGGTTTAAAATCATGGATCACAGAAGCCCCCTTTCCTAAGTAGGAAAGCAAACTTTCTATTGCTGTAATAAACACCATGACCAAAAACAACCTGGGGAGAAAAGGGTCATTTAGCTTACATGTCCCCTTCACAATCACTCATTGAGAAAAGTCCTTGCAGGAAGCTGATGGCAGGAACTTCAGCAAACATGGAGGAACACTGCCCACTGGCTTGCTTCTCATGGCCTGCTCAGTTTGCTTTTTATACAACCCAGAGTCACCTGCTCAGGTGCGGTGCCACCCACACAGTAATCTGAACCCTTCCACATTAATCACTAATCAAGAAAATGTCCCCACAGACTTGCCTACAGGGCAGTCTAATTGAAGGATCTTCTCAACTAATGTTCCCTCTTCTCAAATGACTCTAGCATGTGCCAAGTTGACAGATGCTAACCAAAACACATTCCAATCTAAGAATCACAGATTTCCCAATAATATGGTTCCATTTAAAGACATTCTATCTTCTCCTTCCTCTTCTGTGGATGGAGAGAGACAGATCCACCTCAGAGGACCAGTGTGATGTAACCCAGCTGGGTGTTTGAATTAAGAGCAGAGCAGTGTCTTCCTTCAGCATTCTTACTTTTCAAATAAGTACCCCATTCAATCCCATTCTGGGTTTTTTTTGGGGGGTGGATTTGGGCCTTAGCATCAGGAGCATCTGCTACCTGCTGCCCCCCCTGCCCCCAAAACCAACACATGTTGTTTCCTCTTTCTCCTTGGGAACCAAGAGAGAAATGGTTATTAGAAACACCAAGGTCAAATGGCAGCTTACAGCGTGCAGTTCTGTGGCTGTCCAAGGCACTTTGTGAGGTCTACTTCTCTTGAGCTACAGTTGGCCACTAGTCTGAAAACTGTGGGGTTCATGGGACCCTGGGGCTCACAGCGCATGCCCACCAAGCCTAGACCTCACCACCTACAGGCCCCAAGAGGTATGAAGGCCCAGCAAGTCTCGAGTTAGAGCGTACTTAGGTACAAAGCTGAGGACTAAGCTCCATCCCACTGTCTCCCAATAACCAATAGTCTATCATCACTCCTGGGATATTGGTAACTAGCTCTACTTCTTGTGTTCCACAGCTGTGGAAGTGCCCACAGATATGGCCAGGCCTCCCTCACCTGCTGAGCCTGTACTTTTAGCCACCTGTGGGAAGTAATTGATCAGATTCAATCGGGCTCACAGCCTAAGGGGAACCACCTCCCAACTTGGGTTTCCTGGTCTTCACAGATTTATTATTATGCGGATGCTCAGACTAAGCACACAACCTACCCAGATGGTGTGGAACTCGTGCAGTTCCCTAACAATTGGACCGGTGAGTGGTGTCCTCTGTGCCTACTGGCTCAGTGCCTTGTGTGCTGGTGTTGGAGATGGGAGGGTGTTTGAGCACCACGGGGAGAGGGCAGCAGACAGACACCCGGCCTTTAGATTCACCACAGAAAAATGCAGGCTGCCCAGTTAGATCTTAATGTTTTTTTTTAATTAGAAATAATTCCATGAAGTGCATATGATAAAATTATACCCAAAGAATCATTTTTAGTTTACCTGAAATTCATCATACTGGATATCCTGGATTTTATCTGGCATTCCTATGTTATTAAACCTAAGGACACTGCCTGTCCTCCATTCCTTATCTTCCTAACCTTCTAATGTAGGTACAGCATGCCAGAGACAGGGTATCTCCATGTAGCTGGTTATCGTGGACTCACTCTGTAGACCAGGCTTGGACTCGAACTCAAAGATCTGCCTGCCTCTGCCTCCCAAGTGTTGGGATTAAAGGCGTGTGCCATCATGCCCAGCCCCAGAATTTTTTTCTCTCTAACTCTCACACATTCTTACTGTCCTTGGTTTGATGATATTCACTTCCTTCTGCTCCTTTTCAAGTCTGTCTAGTGTATCAGCTAATACCACCTTTTTCTTGGTTTATCCTCCTTTCCCTTCAATTTTCAAGTGATACTTTACCTCACAGTCTTGTTCTCATGACAGCCTGCCCCCGGGCATGGAGCTCAGTGTAGGGCTAGTCATGGCTGAGTCCTAGTGGTGCCATGTACCCTTGCTTTTCCAGTTTGTCCTGTGGCAATCTTATGTGGCTCAGGCTGGAGCTGCCCTTCCAGAAAGCCTCCTGTTTGTTTCTGTCAGGGTCCCAGGCACTGTAGCCTGAGACCACTTCGTGTCGGTTTCTTAATGTAGAGAATCTCATACCCAGCAAGTTACAGGATTGACTGAGCTATGTTGACTTCAAGGCCCTGTAGCTTCAGATTCTCTTGAGAGAACTCAGAGAAGGTAGGAACATTTCTTAGTGGTCAGCCCTTCACAACAGGTAGTTTGGTTTTGCTATTTTGTTTTGTTTTCTTGTTTTTGTTTCTGGTTCACTCTTCTTTGGGAATGGCACTTTGAGCCTGGGTTCAGGCTCAGTTTCTAGGCACAGACTTGGTGTGTTACATCAGTGTAGCTACAACGTGGAGCCTTGTGGACACCATGGTCAGCAAACACCACCAGAGCATTAGAAGCATCAGTTCTGATCCAGCTTTCAGTGACTTCTGATGCCATTTGGGGCCATTCTGATGCTACTGGATATTGATCTGAACGTTTTCTGTGTTACCTTATTTTCCATTAGTGGGAGAGTTCATAAACCATGATATAGGTCAATGCCAAGACAGTATGAATCCATCGATGATCAGGCTGGTCTCTTGGCTGTGTGGCGCCTAGGCCAACCTCAGTGCTGCTGAGTCTGGCTGATACTTCTTCATCATGATACTCCAACCAGCACTACTATGGCCGTAGTTCCATCACTGGGGTTCTTATAGGCTGGTGAGCACAGAGATTGCCAAGAGGTAGCTACTTCTTCAGTAATTTTTGTAACATACTTGGCATTGAAAAATTACACTTGCTTGTTCACAAATGCTCTATGGGGTGATTGGTAGACGTTAGCCAGGTCTGGTGAAAAAAAAAGGGGGGGGGGCATGTTTGATAGACCTATGTGTTCTTTGAATCTCAGCTGATCTTTGTGGGTTGTCTCTACTGCATCAATTAACTGTATAGCGGGTTCTGAGTTCTGTCACTGTCTGTGTGTGTGGTTAACATTCTCCAGAACATCTTCCTGGGACAGTTCAAAACCAAACAACACAGTCCCCTACTTGCCATGTTCCAGGTGCACCTCTGTGTGTTCAGCGAAGTTCAGCAAAGACCATTTTGCATTGATTATGCACCAGGCAGTCAGGGGATTCTGAGATTCTTAAGCTAGTGAATCAAAGAGAACCCCTATTTCCCTAGGGCATCACACAAATGTGTCACTTAGCTTTTTAGATTTTTATACTAACAAATATTTACTGCAAGGGGTTATTCCTTAGGAGTCAGATTCCACACCACATTTTTTCCTAAGGATAGTTAATACTCCTTTTTGTTTGCCAACAATTGCCAGTCACTGACCAACGCAGGTGCTGGAAGCACACGGACATCTGAAGAACACATGGAAACTGACCAATAACATCTCATTTGTTCCACTTGGGAGCTTTTTCTATTTTCCGTACCCACGCACTGAAAGCACTTTGCACTGGGGTCACACGGTCGTCAGGCCCCGGCTTGTGCATGAGCTGAGGTGCTGCTGAGCTTCCACATGTTCCACGGAGGAAGGGTCTCTGCATAAGGCTCATCCCACTGTGACTGACTGGTGATGATCTAACCTGCCTCTGAGAGCCACTGGGGAACAGTACCAGCATTTTCAGCAATGTCTTGGCGATTTTTTTTTTTTTACTGTCATGGCCAGATATTTGACCAAAAGCAATAAGAAAGAGGGAGGGTTTATTTCGTTTCACGGTTCAAAGAAATATAGTCCCGTCTATGGGGAGAGGTGAGATGTCAGGAGTGTGAGGTGGCTGGTCACATTGCAGTCTGGAACGCCAGCCCACGGTACTACGTGGCACAAATGAAGGATTTTTACAACAAATCCACAGCCCGGGGGTGGGGGGGAACAGGCTTTCAAACTTGAATTCAGTTTCTACCTAAGGTGTATCATTTTTCTATCAGGCAGAAAAACGCACGAATTGTTACACCCCTGAGACTGTCTATGCTACAGCCTTACTCACCGACCTAGAACTGAATGGACAGGCAGTAGAAGCAACATCTGACAATCCTGACCCAAACTCATACGCTTAAAAAATTGATCTCTTTCTCATTAATATTTTAACATAGGTCATTTAGATACAGCATGGCTTCCAAATGCATTCAGTACAATACATACTGTAAACAAATGTGCTCTGCAGAAAAAATTTTACCCAGATGGCTCCAAGGAAACCGTGTTTCCTGATGGGACAATGAAACAGCTCAGGGATGGACGTGAGGAGACGGTGTTCCCCGATGGGACATATGTGACAGTGAAAAGGTCAGCACCCCCAGGTGGCGTGAACCGAGACTCCAGTGCTGGGCTTTGTGTCCCATAACATGTCTGTAGCCATTTACATGTTAGCAAACGCACAGCAACACTCAAAACACAACAACAGGAGCTGGAGAGATGGTTCAGTGATTAAGAGCTGCCTTTGGAAAGACACAGGTCGGTTCCCAGCACCTACATGACAGTTCGCAACCATCTGTAACTCCAGTTCCAGGGAACCCGATGGCCTCCTCTGACTTCCGTGGGCACCAGGGACTCATGTAAATCACAGATATGCATTCAGGCACACACTCATACACATAATAAATATTAAAAAAAACAAATAATGACAACAGAAAATATGACAAAAGCAAAATGACACCATTGGGCCTACAAGATTTTTTTGTGATCTCAGTTCAAGTCTCTTTATAGAGAATATGAACACAGAATTTCAGGGGCTATCACATGTCCCCAAGATTATTGCTGCAATTGACTTTGGGGACAAAGGTGGCCCCACAGCTTTACATCAGCTAATGTCACAGCTGCCTAGCTTGGTGTCAGACTAGTCTCTCAGGATGTGTCACTGTCAGGTAACACACATCAGCATTTAGGTGACAGAAGCTGGCCAACCTTGAGTGCAGCCTTCAGTGCCCACCTCTTATAACCTATTGCAGCACGTATAAACAAGAATCTATAATGCAACAAGACTGCGCCAGCTCACCATCTTGGTGCTGGTGTGTGCAGACAACGAGCCCACAGGGCCTTCAGCCATCATATGTCCAATAGCCTGACCAAGAGTTCAGTAAACTCACCTTAAATGTCCACAACATCCCCTGACTATAGTGTGTGCTGGGCCTGTGTCCCCCATGACCTCGATCTCGTCCAATCCCCCAGTGTGCTCAGGGTCCCTGTCCCCCAGAGCTTCCATGGCTCTTCCTGGTGGTGTCACCTGTCATGAACTGAGCAGCCCCACCACCTCTGCTCACCCCATCTCATATTGTCAGCTCAGGTCTCAGGGACCATGCTCCCTACTCAGCTCCTTTGCCACCCCCTCCGCATGCCAGCTTGGGCTTCTCCTGTCTTTTAAAACTCAGATGCCTTCCCTACTCTTGCCCTGGACAGCCTCCGCTTCCTCAACCAGGGGCAGGCTGGGGGGTCTAGGTAATATCACGGTGTCACTCACTCCCAGTTCCTCCACACCCACACAACTGGCTTTGGTGTGGCTCTACTTAGCAGAATGTGTCTGTTGTACAGGAATGGAGACAAAACCATCATGTTCAGCAATGGACAGAGAGAAATCCACACAGCCAGGTTCAAGCAGCGGGAATTCCCAGATGGGACCACCAAGACTATATACTGTGATGGCTGCCAGGAGACCAAGTATGCCTCAGGGAGGGTCAGGGTCAAAAATGAGATGGGGACTGTCATCCTGGACTGGAAGTAGCACATCCACCAGACTCAGTGTCAGTCACTAAGCCCCAATTACAATTTTGATTAAAAACAGACAAAATGTCTCACATTGGTAGATTCCCCGGACAACCATGGAGATTCCGTACACATCAGGAGTAGAAAGGCATCAAAACAGTGTAAAGGAAAAAAAAAAAACCCATGTAGCCACCATCTCAATAGAGAGGTCAGAGAAGCAGTCGCCAAGAACAAGGCTCCCAAAAGCATGGCTTCCATGACCTTGTCCAGACCATGCCCTCTGTCAGGATCTGGGCCTAGAGCAGAAGACAAAAGGGATCTGACCACCCTAAAGTATCTAGACAGAGCCTCATGTGGCATTCTATCCCATAAATTCACATTATTATAATCTGTCAATCATCAAGGACATGAATAAAAGCACATGTAAAAAACACAAAGAAAGAAACAAACTAGACCATGCCTCCTACTTGATTCCGTGAGTCCACCTGCTGTCCCCTCATTTCGTGGGACACTCTGCTGTGCCACAGGAGAGACTCCTCCCTAGCTGGAAGGCAGCAGCCAATCTCAACAGTCAGTTCCTGGTTCTCTTTGACCGCCCCTTCCAGGGTTTGCACTGGTCCAGGACTGAGGCCACAGAACTACAGTGGAGGGTCCTCTCTTCTGATGAGGAGTTCTGAGAATGTGGGTTTCTCTGTGTCCTCCACACTTCTACAAGGTGAGTAGATGCAGAACACACACATGCTAGCGGATGGTGCCCAGTAGGTGTTTTCCAGCAGAGAGAATGGCAGGCAGTGGCATTTCTGTCACTCCCTTGCCCTATTTTCCATTTTGAAGTCAACAATGAGTCCAAAGGGCAGGTGCATTCGCCCTTTTTAAAAAATTTCTTCAAGTTACATCTCAACAATAGTCCCCCCCTTTCAGGTCCCACCTGCCTATCCTCTCCCCCCTCACCCTCCTATCTGCTTTTTTTTAAGTTTAAGGTATATCTTTTCCCCCCAAAAGCTCCCCCTTTTAGTCTAATAAATGGCTCTCTTTCTTATAACAATAAATACAAAACAAAGCAATAAGAACAATTAGGCCACAATTATGAAAATTGTAAAGTATAACACACATTCTCAATGTCCAGTCCATATGTATTTGGCAACTGATATCAATATTCTGTTATCTATCTCAATGAGTTTAAAGTTCTATACCTAACTCAGTTTCCATCCTAACTTGCATTACCAACTTAAAAACATCTTCTTAGACCTAGAACATCCTTTTAATTCCTAATCAACTTAAAATTTAACTGTGAGACTATAACCATCTAGTCTTCAATCACATCAGAGAAAAATTATTTTGCCTGCCCCTAGAGGCATTGCAGATGTGACTGCTGTGTCACATGTGCATCAGTAGGTGGCAGAGAGGAGAGAGGCTGTGTCTACATTCAGTGTTCTGACCTACGAACATCTGAATGAATTCCTGGGGGGAAAAAAAGAGAGCAAGCTGGGTACCAACACCACTTTGGCACCATGGGGTAGTCTGAGATGACTGCCAAACCAGTACCAGGCAAGCACTGGATGGACTCCCAGGACAGGAAACAAACCAGAGGCTAGAAGAACTCTGCCTGGCCCTGGATATGGGATTGTGGGTGAACCAGCCCTGAGGGAGTGAGTGTGGGAGAGATAGCCCTGCCTTCTATCTGCTATGTGGTAGTGTTGGCTAGAGAGGGATGCCCTTCCCTCCCTTTTGCCCTCACCACCATTGGCCAACAGGTGATCTGGCCCAGATGGGGTCACAAGAGCAGGAGAGCTGTCCCTGCCCCTCACATGCTGCAGCACTGAGGAGAGTAGGCCCTGCAGCTTTCCATAGTAGAACTGGCCATGCAGGTGGGAGGTGCAGGTCCAGAACAAGGGCTTTGAGTTGCCCCACCCCAACATCTACCCCATGGATGAACTGCTGGAGTGCAAGAAGAGGTCAGTTCCACAACCCAAAACTACAGGATCTCCATGACACAGGACAGTTACAGCATATCTGAGAGGAATTCCAGTGAGGTTTCAGTACTGACAGAGTAGCAGAAACCAGGGGCCTCGTACCAGACCAAGGAGTCATTTTAATGACATTTGCAAGCAGAATGTGTGGACAAAGGGGAATACTGTGGGAGATATTGAGATACACTGTAGCTTCCACAATGAGCTATTTTTTATGCTGGGACAGATTGCAAGGATGGATGGTGGGTCTAGGGGGAGGTGGGAGATGGGAGGGAATGGAGTACATGATGTGAAGTTCACAAAATAAAAATTGTTTCAAAAAATTATTTTGGTATTTTGGAACTAAACAAACCTTTACATGTATATATTTTGAGATCACAAAGGACAATTCACTTTGAATTTCAGCATGCCTTTTGCAAGTAGCTTTTAAACTTAAATCATTGCAAATCCTATGTGCCTGCCACTGCCTTCCAAGTATTGGGATCAAAAGCATGTGCCTCTCAATTGTTGGGAATAAAGGTGTGCACCACCATCCTGGACCTAAGTTTTTCTCTATGTGGAGCTTGCTCTGTGTCAGGCTGGCCTTGTTTCTGTCTCCAGTGTGCGGGGATTAAGAGTGTATGCCTCTCAAGTGATGGGATTAAGGGTTGCACCTGCCTTCTTGATGGTAGAGGGCCTGTATGGTAGGGAGGAGATCCCCTCTATCTGGGCTCATCTTGGGTTGGGCAGCCATTCCACTGTTGGATCAGGCACTGGAGTAAGGAATAAGATGGCGCTGTTCCCTTGAATGTGCTGAGCACTAGAGTCTTCCTTGTCTTGAACAGAGTCTTTGCCGCTAGGGTCTGTCTTATCGCAGTGAACTGTTAAACCTTGGGCCTTGTGTGAGTCGTGGGTGCCCCATGATATTTCACGGTTGGCTTCTGCATGGAATTTGTAGTTAGTGACCAGTTGATGATCCCATCAGATTCTTTTGAAAATTGATAAGGCTTGCTAGAAACAAGGCTCACAAAAGCATGATTTCCAAAGCCCTGTCCAGACTGTCTTCTGCTGTCACAAAGCTAGCTCTGCAGCAGCACGTGAGTGTGGTGAGACCCCCCAGAGTGAGCCAGGCTGCCAGACCTTTCATACCTAGCTTGGGTCAAGTCTAAGCAAAATGAATTGTTTAGGCTGCAGAGGTCGAAACAGAACTTTACAGAGTTCTGGACATGTGGGCTGAAGTTTCAGATTATTTGACTCACCTCCTCACCTTGTACCCTCCCCTCAACCCATTGTCAACTTGACACACATAACCTTCCCTCTCTCATTCATCCTCAAAGGTCATACATTATCATCAATGTCACAATATGAAACATTTTATAAATTTTAAAAGTTCCAAATTCAAACCCTTTAAAATTCAGTCTCATATATATATGTATGTATACACAAACACACACAGAGCCTCTTTAAAAACCCAAATCTCTTTTAAAATTTGGTCTCTCAACCATTAGAAATTATAAAAATAAAAGCAATAAGTTAAATTCTTCTTTACCTCAAGAGGGAAGAGGCAAGGCACAGTCACAATCGGAACAAATCAAACCCAAACTCCAAAAGTGTAAATAATTCAATGTCCAATGTCTGGGGTCCACTCATGATCTTCTGGGCTCCTGCAAAGGGCTTGAGGAACTTCCAGCTCTACCCTCTCAAGGACACACAGCTTGATTTTGAGGCTCCGGCTGGCTCCACTCCACTGCTGCTGCTGCTGTCCTTGGTGGTCGTCCCATGGCCCTGGGATCTCCAAAATGCTGAGGTCTTCTGCTGCAGCTGGGCTACACTTTCACCAACAGCCTCTACTAGGCTTTCTTCATGGTACCAAACCTCAACTTCTCCTCATGACCCCTTCATGCTTTCAAAGCCATTATCACCTGGGTGACCAAGTTCAGCTGCCAGAGTGAAGTCCAAGCTTGGCCACCCTGGAGCAGAGCTTCTGTGTGCTGACTCTCAGGAAACACTTCCCAAAAGAATTCACCTCAATGGTGCTGGTCTCTCCTTAATCACCACTAATTTCTCAGCTCCAGCTGACCAGCATCGAGTATCCCAGCAAAGCAAATGTTTCACTTTAGTAGTTCTGGTATTGTGTTAATCACAAGCTGATTTTTCAGCTGCAGCTAAGCAGAACCACAGAATCTTAATTCAAAACAGTCCCAACAACTCTGAAATCCTCCCTCTGAAACTTCACAAGCCCAGCCTCCACTGTCTGCCTTGCTCTCAGCATTGTCTTCCAAACTCCAACAGAACATTGCACTAAGCTCTCCAATGCTCAGTGACTTTTCCAGCCCCCAGTTCCAAAGCCCTTCCACAATCCTCTCCAAAACATGGTTGTGTCTGTCACAGCAATACCCCACTATGCTGGCACCAACTTTATCTCAGATAGGGTTTTTTATTGCTGCCATGAAACACCATGACCAAAAGCAACTTGGGGAGTAAAGGGTTTTTGTGGTTTATACTTCCATATGGCTGTTCATCGTCAAAGGAAGTCAGGACAGGAACTCAAGCAGGGCAGGAGCCTGCAGGCAGGAGCTGATGCAGAGGCCACGGAGGGTTGCTGCTTACTGGCTTGCTCCCCATGGCTTGCTCAACCTGCTTTCTTATAGAACCCAGGACCATCAGCACAGGGATGACCCCACCCACAATAGGCGGGGCCCTCTCACATTGATCAGTAATTAAGAAAATTCCCTACAGCCAGATCTTAAGGAAACATTTTCTCAATTGAGGTTTCCTCCCTTCAGATAACTCCAGCTTGTGTCAAATTGACATAAAACTGGCCAGGACACCGGTGTAGCACATGGCGGAGCAGTGGGCAGTTTCCGGGGCCAGAGTCTTGGATACTGATTCAGAGGGCATGGAGCTAGAAGGGGATAGCTGTGTGTACCGCCATTCAGAGTGCAGTTGTCCACATCGTCCACACCTGGCTTGCACTGCTCCAGCTTGTCTCAGAGCTCTGAGTGGAGTGTCGGCGTGTGTGCTGTGGGTTAGTTGGGACCTCCCCTCCACCCCACCAGTAATAACTGATGAGGACATAACACTTGCCAACAAAGAGTTGGAGAAAGTTATGCTGCAGAAAGGATGTTAGAGAGAGCCTGAAAACTTCTCAAGATGCTACCTTGTCCCCAACCCCATGGTACCTGGACGAAAATACAGCCCTAGAACAATGTCTGAAGCCCCACCCCTGGGAGCTGCCAATTTTATCACCCTGCTTTGATCTCACAATACAGAATTCATGGCCCAGGAGTACAGAACAATTTCTTTTATCATATTTTTAAAATTATTATTGAAAGACCCCTGAAATGGGGACACCGCCCCTGGGGCCCAGCG
>CAJQZJ010031983.1:2008689-2024601 GCA_907164525.1 Lophiomys imhausi | reverse complement strand
TGGTTCAGCCTTAGCTACAAGCTCTCCGGGCTCAGGAAAGGGAAGGGGACCCTTTTTCCCATACTTTGATGTACTCCTGGGCAGATGGGATCCCCTGGGAAAAGACTCAGTGAAAAAACAAGGCATTCTGGCTCTCTGGGGAGGCCTACAGACCAGGATATGTGGGGTGGGGGACAACACCCAGAGGCCAGAGACATCCATAAGAGCAACAGGTCCTCAGTCCCTTCCTCCCCAGTCAGAACTAGGAGTGGGCTCTTCGTTTACATTTTCTCTCCTTGGCACATTCTCCAGGCAGTGCCAGGAGTGGCTCTCCACTTGGCCAGAGTCACAAGCCCAAGTGTAACTAAACACCATGAACCTCAGTCACGTGGGACATATTTGATAGTTAAGCGGGGACCCTGTTGCTAGATCCACGAAGGCAGTTTTCATTCACTGCAGACAGTTTCCTTATAGGGGATCAAGGACTGTGAGCAGAGCCCACACTGGCACCAGAATGTGCAAAATATGAAACAGAAAAAGCATACCTTGTTTTGGTTTTGTTTTATTTTGTTTTGTTTTTGTTTCTGTTTTGTTGTTGTTGTTTTTGAGACAAGGCCTCTCTATGCAGCTCTGTCTGGCTGTCCTGGAACTCAATGTGTAGACCAGGTTGGCCTCACACTCACAGAGATCCTCCTGCCTCTGCCTCCCAAATGCTGGCATTAAAGGCATGTATCTTTCTACTTAAAAGGTTTATTTGCACTTTGGATATATTTTAAAAATTGAATTAGCTGCCTTCTCTGGATTATTAGGATTTACTCTGTGTCCACTATGGGGTCTGCTGGTCTCTAAGAACCCTGGGAACACAATGACTACTTCACATAGCCTAGCTCAGTGGGCTTTAACTCTGAACGACAGCCTTTTAGCCATCTGAAATGCTCACTTTTACCAAGCAGGGACAGACAGTAGCTGCAGGCGTCCAGTATCCTTTTTCAGTCCTTTGACAAACACTTGAAAGACACTGTTGAAACGAGGGAAGGTTCAACTTAGCTGCTGGGTTCTGAAGTTTCCATCCACCATTGGCTGGATCCCTTTCTCTGGCCTTTTCTTATCTGTTTTTTTTTATGCATCCTGGCATCCAGAATGTGCAAAATGTGGCCAAAAGCAAGTTGTCTCCTTCAAAGACATGTCCCTATTGGCCCTCTACCTCCAATGAGGCTCCACCTTCCAAAGTCTCCGTTTCTCAATATTTTGTTCAAACTTTGAACCCATCAAGGGATGGATGAGAGGTTGATGAGTTCAGTCCTAGCTCCCCCCTTTTACTCAGGGGTCCCTTTTCCCTATCGAATCCATGGCACTTCCTGTGTACCTAGTGGGAACAGTCAGACACTCCAGTAGACCATCTTGCTCAGTCACACACCCAACATCAACACTCATCCTGAAAACACTGGGTACTCAAAAGGGTTTGGTTGAATTCAGTTGGCTCTACCCATGAGATGCCATGTGCGTTCCTTCTTTGCCTCCTTTATCACAGACATGAATACCAACACCGTTCACTCTGTATGGCCAGCACCCAGCACACGGTGCATCTGGGAAATGCATCTTCTGGATTGAAACATGTCTGTAGGTACGCAGATCTGACCGCACACACAGCCTAATATACAGGAATGCCAAGAGTGGGTGTGTCCCCTGTGTGGCCAGGTGGATATGGGCGGGATGACAGAGGTGCTCGTTGCTTATCGAAGCATAGGCCACTGTCCTCACAAAGGGAGGGCCTTCCCTACCTCAGAGAAGACTGGCATCCAGGACTCTGGCAGATGAGTGCTAAGGGGAGTTGCATTATTTGTGCCTCAGGGACTTCAGCATCAGTGCCTGGGGACTCTCGGGCCTACCTGCTGTGAGGAAGGCTACAGATTGCTCTGGAGGTGGGACTTCTGTTCCTGAGATTTCCTTGTGCTGTGGGCTAGAAAGCCCTGGAAGTATTTATTCACAAAAGCAGATGAGTTTCTGAAATCTTTAATATTTTACCAGCTCCAGAAATAATGCCCAAACTCCTCCCTCAGCTCGGGCTTTGTTGCTACTTCCTGTGTCTGTGGCAGGTCACAGGACTGCCTGGATGGTGAATCTCGATAAGAGTCGTAGGATTCATCTGATGCTTGTTTCTGAGCCAGAGATCCTTCTGGCTAGCCCACCAAGTCACCAGCGTTGCTGACTGCTGATCAACTGTTAGTGTATTTCAGGTGCAAGGGAAGTTACACCCAAGATGCTGGCTGAACTCTACCAGGGAAAAGCAAAACAAACAAACAGAACACACTGTGTATCTCTGGACCAACAAGCCAAGGCTGGTGGTGGTGTGAAACCCACGTGGCATTTTTCTTTCTTGGTTGTTAGAATCATTCACTAACTTCCAGCTCTACAATTTTATAAGAGGAGCATAAACGGGAGGCTGAGTTTGACATATCTATTTGGATAGTGTACTACTCAGTCCAGGGAGGTAACAGAGGAAGGCAGTATCGGGCCCGGATTAGCTATTTTAGTAACTTGGAAATCCTAAATTTATTCAACAGTTTTTAATTTTCCCCTCCATTTGAAAGGATAAGCTTCCAGGATCTGTGTTCACTCTGTGCTTGAACATATGGGCTGAGGGTGAGGGGCCACCCAGGCTGGTGGCCATTGCCAAGAGCACATGAACACAGAGACACACCCCCTGAATGCTATGTTTTCACAAGTCCCAGACTGCCTGGCTGGAAGCTGTCTCCCTGTCTTTCTGGGTTACCCACTGGGTTTCATTCCGGCTCAGTTCTCTCCTGGGCTGAGTGCCCACGTGACCTCATGGGACAGCTTGCAGGAATGTGTACCCATTTACAGTCACAATGAGTCTGGGCTTTGTGGTAGCAAGCAGCCCCAGAGAAGCATTGGCTTGTCCCATGGCACTGGTCCAGGATTACCTCAGCCTCAGCTTACATTCCTGGTGTGCCCACCATCATTCCCCGAATTCATCCCTCTTTCGAACTTATATAACCAACTCCTGTCCAAGAGATAGGATGCACCATCTCCCCAAAGAAGAGTTCCTTGGATGTTCCTTAGTCCTGTTTTACGTTAATTGTGTATGTCTCTCCTTGGTTAACTTATTATAAGATTATCATATTTGTTGTAAGTCCTTCAAACAGTCCTGAAGTCACAAAGACAATACACAGAACTCCATTCTCTACAATCACCATCTCTCCCAATGTGCAGGCGGTGTGCTTACGGTGGGGTTTCCAGTGTCCATCAACCAAGGCTTTGTCACCTGGTTGGGAAGATTTTTGGAGATAGAGATGAATTTCTCATGTTCCAGATTGCTTTCATGTCTTATTCCAGCATGATAGGTAGGAAATGCTGTCTGTCCCATCATCCACATGGAGTAGAGTCCCGGTGCTCACACAGGCCATCTGCCTTGTTCCTCCTCCAGCCACACAGAGGCATGAGACCCACCCCCTCGCAGTCCTTGTCAGAGCTCATCCAGTAACTGGGCTCTGGTTTTCCTTTCTCTCTGATCAGTTTTCCTGGTTCCTTCCACTCCTCCTGGCCCTCATAACTCTGTAAGGACCAAAGATGCAGACTTCAGAGTTCTACTTTCTTCTGCCCACCATGCAGAGTTGGGCTCTCTATGTGTGTGACCTGTCACCTAGGAACATCCAACATTGTCATCCCTCCTGTGAACCCCAGCCTCACTCTATTGATAATGTTAAAGAGAGAGAGAGAGAGTTTCAGCTACATATCAGAATTAACATGCCCAGTGCGGGGATGTTGATGTTTTACACTTGAGTCAGATGTTCTCCAGGTAAAGAAGTGACAGTTTTATCCTTTGTTAGGTCAGCCTTCTGCAGTTTTCTTGGCTCTCTTTCTCTACATCATATCCTGCAGACTAGAAACTGCACCCTGAATCTCACCACTCCTTCCTTTGACCTCTTACTGTAAGCTCTGCACTCATTAATCCGGTGACTAAATGTCTCCCTAACATCTCTCTTCTTACCCTGGTGCTGATCCTGTCTTCTTGTCTTTCCTGTCTTATTGCTAGTGACATCAATGCCCACCGACTCATTCACACTGTTCGTGTAAAGGAGAAAATTCTCCAGGGTGGAATTTTATTTGTTTGCCACTGCTTTGCTGGCTGCACATAAGACTATGCTAACTAAACCCCTGTTGAGTGAATAAGTGAAGCCCTCATCATTTGTTCATGTGGTACAGTTCCATGTGAGCCAATTTTGCATTCTCTGCATTAAGGACCAACTAGGCGAAACAGGGTTACATCTCAGAGGGGCTACTGCTGTGAAACTGGGCTGTGGAGAAGAGCCAGTGCAGTGCAGGATGGAAGATGGCAGGATGGAGCGGGAGGGAAATCAGGGAGAGACATGAGAGGTCCCAGGTAGGAAGGCCTCCCAAAGCAGGAAGAGCAAGCACCGGGGTTCTCACCAGCAGAGAGTGAGGCCTACATCATGTCTGCTGCCAATGCCCCCAGACCTGCCTCCTTTAAGGATGCCATGTCATTCTCAGAATGTCACATAGGAACTCAGGAGATGGGGATTTGCATTCATGAAACACCTTAGGCTACAAGCACACTGCTGCACAATACAGGCAACTCCCTCCAGCCCTGGGGACGTCATTTAAATTTCCCCATCTCGGTCACCAATGACCTCTCAGGGCAGGAGTTGGAGATGAGGGAAACTCACTGAAAGAAGACAGAAATATTCTCCAAGGACTGCTGGGCTCTGGGTAGGCAACTGAGGCAAAAGGACCATCTGCAACAAAGGACTAAAAGGAAAAAGTGTGAGTGGAAAAATGGCAGCTCTGTCACTTCAAGATGGAGAAGAACAAAAAGACACCACTGGGGTGATAAAGAGGATGGTGACTATAGCATGGGTACATGGCATGCATGACGCCATCTTGTTCATCACATGAGCACCTGGCAGGTACTATGCATGAATTATGTTTGGCTTCACCCACAGTGATCATTGTGCTTCAAGCATCCCATTTGAAAACCTTCCAATGACCTCTGACACACACAATCTCCAACATAGCAAGCACACATATGCACGCGTGTGCATGTATATGTTGTGTTTGTGCATCTTTGTGTGTGCATGTTGTGTGTGTTTGTGAGCCATGTGAGCCTCTTTTGTTTGGCTTTTTTGTTTTTTGAGACAGGGTTTCTCTGTGTAACAGCCCTGGGTGTCCTGGACTCTCTTTGTAGACCAGGTTGGCCTCGAACTCACAGAGATCGCCTGCCTCTGCCTCCCGGGTGCTGGGATTAAAGGCGTGTGCCACCATGCCCGGCTTGAGCCATGTGAGTCTTTAGAAAACATATTTAGGTAGGAAGTAGGTCCATAAAACAATTGCACTTTTATTTTAAAGATTTATTTATTTAAATGTATTTAAGTGTTGTATCTGCATGTACACCTGCATGACAGAAGAGGGCATCAGATCACATTGTAGATGATTGTGAGCCACCATGTGGTTGCTGGGAATTGAACTCAGGACCTCTGGACAAGCAGACAGTGCTCTTAACCAATGAGCCATTTCTCCAGCCCCACAACTGCACTTTTTATTTAGAACAGCACCCAGGAAATTTTAAGAGGCACAAAATGCCCAATTGTGCACTACCCTCTGAGATTAGTTCAGTTAACTTTTTGTATATACTTGTAAAATTTGTTTGTTAGATGTTCACCCATTTATAAAATCATGGTGTTTATAAAATTATGGTTCTTCCAGTTACTAAACACAACAAAAACAAAAGCTAAGGTATACCTATTCTGGAAATTTTTGATGTTTCATTTATATCTGTAATTAAATTAATAGATACTTGTGTGTGTGTGTGTGCGCATAAGTAGGTAGGAGACTGATATCAGGTGTCCTTGGTTGCTATTAACCTTAGTGTTTGAGACCAAGATTTTCACTGGAGCTCATGGGTCCAGCCACCTAGCTAGCCAATGATGCCACGGATCTTTGTACCTCTGCCTCCCCAAGGTTGGCATTACAAGTGCACATTTCCAATCCCTGCTTCTTTCACATGGGTGTTGGGGGTTCGAACCAGTGTCCTCATGCTTGGTCTGGAAAGTGCTGACTGAGTCATTTCTCCCACCCCAGCACCTAGTCCTTGTTTTCTTTTTGTAGTGTTGGGTACTGATTATGTGGCACACCAGCCCTTTCCTATACTTTTGATCTCTATGAGTAGAAAAAAAGGAACTGGAAATTTGTTAAATAGAGAAAATGCATAAAAACTATAGATCTTCAGAATTTCCACATATTGCTGAACAGTTGTAAAGAACCAAGTCTATCTCCTAAGTGTCAATACACATAATCCCAGGTGTCAATACACAGAACACCTTGGTTGATCCAGGCTGATCCAGTTCTCAGCCCTCAGTCATCTCTTGGCTGCATTCACATTTCTGTTTCATTTCTTTCTTTCTTTCTTTCTTTCTTTCTTTCTTTCTTTCTTTCTTTCTTTCTTTCTTTTCTTCTTCTTCTTCTTCTTCTTCTTCTTCTTCTTCTTCTTCTTCTTCTTCTTGGCTGCATTCACATTTCTGTTTCATTTCTTTCTTCTTCTTCTTCTTCTTCTTCTTCTTCTTCTTCTTCTTCTTCTTCTGCTGCTGCTGCTGCTGCTGCTGCTGCTGCTGTCTGGACTTTCACATCTTCAGTACAGACCTTGCTAGCAGCCCTGGATTCCAGGTACTCAACAGTCCCATAAGCCACCATGGTCACAGCCAAGACACCCATGAGAATGTAGAGCTTGGTGCTCACACACAGAAATGAGCTGTACCCAAAGGCAATGACAAACCCCAAGGCTTCTCCAAGACGGTAGTTGGCAAAAGCAGCTTCTTTGTTCTCTTCAAACAGGACACCATAGAGAGCTGTGGGGGAGAGAACTAGAGTGAAAATGCAGCGAACACCTCGAACAGGGCTGGGGAGATGCCTCCGTGGGTTAAGTTCCTGTGGGCAAGCATGAGAGCCTGACTTCAGACTCCCAGCATCCACAGAAAGTGCCAGGCGGTGGCCTATAATCCCAGTGCTGGGAGACAAAAGGGGGGATTTCCAGGGCTTGCTAGCCAGATAAATCAATCAAATCTGTCTCAAAAAAATAAGAAACAATGCTGACCTCTGACATCTACATGCATGCATGCATACATACATACATGCACATACACGCACACAGATACTACATGCATACACAAAACGCACGCATACGTACGTAAATACTTCAATTGTGGTCCATTATAATCCTGAACATAGGCTTTGCCAATGACAGTTTTCTTGAAAAAAATAAAAATAAAAGCCCTTAATTGTGTTGACAAGTCAGGTGACATCTTCTGGCAGTGGGCAGAACAGGACAAACGTGGGAATCCCAGAGAACTATCTGCTAGAGGGAGCTGGTCAGTCATCACTCTAAGGTGAAGAGAGGAGAGCAAAGAGGTCAGCGTGTGTTGTGGAGTCTGTGGCCCCTGGGAAAAAACCGCGGATTTAATCCAATTATAGTTAAAAGATTTATTGATCAGCTGCTAGCAGGATGAACCTTCTCTGAGCCAAATTTGAGATCTTCATGAAAAGGGAGTTGAGGAAAGGATTTTAAAGGGGAGAACCACAAGAAGACAGACCTTCAGTATCTACTCAAGCAAGCAAAAACTGGTCCGTTCTGCCGAGTGCTTAAGGGCATCACAGTGTAAGATGGAGTGGAGCCCTCACCCATGCCCAGCACTAAAGAGAATGAGTTATATTTATGGGACTCACATTTGTCCTCGCAGGGTATGCCACCAGCACTCGGACAATAATAGAATTCTAGCAGGTGATGCCCTCCTTCTCCCCTCCCCCAGTGCTGAGAAATAGTCAAGGCCACTTCAAAAGATCTCAAACTTTTATAATTAGTTCTGTGACTCCTATTTTTTTTAATGTTCTCAGGTTTTTTTTTTTTCATTTTAAATTGACACATAGAACCTATGTGTGCATGCTTGTGTGTTATGTGTTCGTGTGTGAGTGGGTGCATGTGTGTATATGTGAGTATATGAATGTGGGTGTGAATGTGAATGTGTGTATGTGAGTACATGTGTGTGGGCGTGTGTGTATGTGAATACATGTGTGTATGTGCATATGTATGTGAATGTGTGCATGTGTGAGTGTGTATGTGTGTATGTGAATTCATGTGTGTGTATGTGAGTACATTCGTGTATGCATGTGTGTGTGTGTGTGTGTGTGTGTGTGTGTGTGTGTGTGCACTCACACATGCCTTTATTCCTGAGACTCTTTGAGTGGAAGAGTCTGGTAAAGGGCGTCTCACCAGTGTGGGAGAATCTGTACTTATCTTAGTCCCCAGCCTGTGGTAGTTTTTGTTGGTCATGGCAAACTTAAACCCCACACAACCTGTTTCTAGACAAAGTGAGTCCATTTGCTTCCTGTGTTGGGAGGGGCATTTTGACAGATATGATGAGAGCTGTGAGAATCCCATTGCAGGACATGGCCGAATGGCAGGTGCATCTGCAAGGGGACAATGAGACAAGGACAGGCCCTGGCAATTTTCCAACGTCTCTCTGCACCTGGTTGCTGTGCCATCTCTAGCTGCGTCTTCTCACACAACCATTCTCCTCACCAAGACCACCCTTAGCCCTTTCATTGCCCTAGAAACCCTTCTTGGCTTCCCACCGTGGCCCAGGATGGAGGTCCCTAAGATGGAGGATCCGGAATAGAGGAGGGAGGAGGGCCTAGAATGAATGGCACAGGAAGGGGTGCCCAGAATGAATGATCTTGGGTAAAAAGGTCTAACATGGAGGATGGTAGAATGGAGGACCCCAGACCGGGAGAACAAGAACTCCAGAACTGATAACTGTGGAGACTCGGAGTAATCCATCTAGCAATTGGACCACCAGAAATGAACCTGTTCCTTCCTCTCTGCCAATACAGTTCCTTCAGAAGAAGCTCTGTCACAGACAGCCAGAGAAGCTAAGGATTTGGATACATAGCCAGAACTACCTTTTGAGAAGTCTCAGGGGACTGGGCAGAGCAGCCCTCTCCCCTTCAGGAATACCTGTTAACCAAACCAGCCCCAAGGAAGAGGTATCCATGTAAGCTAAAATTAGAGACCAAAGAGGGGATGTGATGTCCATTTGTTCACACTACTAACAACTAGACAGACAAGTGAATGGAAGGCACATGGGGAAATAGATGTCCACACTAGCAATATCTACACAGCCAGGTGAGGGGGCATGGTGAGCAGGTGATCATCCCTGTAATAACTACATAGACACAAAGGTCGAGTGCAAAGTGGCACCTAACACAGGATCCTAGAGCAGGAAATGGAGGCTGTGGTAAGCTGGGGAAATCCCAGGACATATGGTCTTTGTGAGCTACAGTGGACCCATGTCCTGATAGCAGCCAACTGTCCCTGCTTATGAAAGATGGTCAGCAGTGGGGGACTGAACACTGGCTCTATGCACACTTGGCACTGTCTCCACAGCTCGACTGTAAACTTAAGACTATTGTAACTAACCTGTTTATTTACAAAGAAATTTCTTTGCTCTCAGCCTCAGCCTAACCTGTCTGCCTCATCTGTTCAGGGCACTCAAGGTTGAAGCGACTGGGATGCTGATACTAGCTTAGATTAGGCGATATGAATGAGCAAACCGTTATCCCATCTGTCGGAAAAGCAGGTTAAACAAACGGGGCACTCAGAAGAATTCTGACTTCATGCACTTGAAAACAGCCCCTTCAGCAGCGAGCAGGGCCAAGTGTATTTTTAGATGAGACAGTCTGTCTTCAATGCAGTGCAGCAGCATATGAGTGTTGCCACAGCAACCGTACCCATCCTCCCTCGGCTGTCAGACTGAATGACCAGACAGACACAGACTGAAGAAATTCCTGGAGCCCTGGGGGTACCCAGCCCCAGCAAGAGGAGCAAGCGTCTGAGTCCTGTGACAGACACATGGTTAAAGTAAGGGAGCGTGAAAAACGGTGGCTCAAACAGGAGCTGGCTGAGCTCCATTCAGTTCTATGAGTCAGAAGAGAACACACTGACACTTCAGTCCTGTATATGTTTATGTACATGCATGTGCACCGATCCCGCTCTGTCCCTGTCAGCTCTATTCCATTGAGACAGGGTCTCACAGTAGAACTTGAGCTTTCTGTTTTCCTGCTGGGCTGCCTGGCCAGCAAGCCTCAGCAATCCCCCTGTCTCTCTGGGGTGACAGGTTCCCCCGGGATCTAAGCTCAGGTCACCCAGCTGTTGATGCAGCAAGTGCTCTCTCACCCACTGTGCCATCTCCCCAGCCCCACACAGCACTGTTCTCAGATGTGGCCAAAGATACGTGCAACTTTCCATGTTGAGAAGGAACATGCAACCATCTGGATGCTGTAAGGATGTGCTGTGGGGGGCTGGGTGGAGCCAGATGCAGGGACTTAGCACTCAAATGACACTCCTCACTGGGGCGGATACAAGCACAGACTTTCAAAGAAACTGCTTCCGGAGAAACCTGTTTATCTTTTAGCATCAAAAACTACAAAATTTACACTCTTACCTGTACAAAAGGATTGAAATTATGTCATTTTAAATTAGCATCCTTGATTCAACAGTCATTGTTCAAGTCACTTGCTGGGCCTGAGTGCCGATGATATATATATTAGGTCTTAGGTAATTTGCAACATTTAATAAAACTGTTCCTTGCAAGTATTTCATGCCCAAAGGGAGTGTAAAAGTAGTATTCATATATGTCAGAGAGAAAGAAATTAAAGTGCTCTCACTGCAATAATTTTGAACTTCTGCAGCGTTGGGGAAGGGGGAAAAGCAGGCTGTCTGTCTGTCCAGGTGCCTTCGTTGGTTCCATAAATGCTTTTGGAAATTCAGTGAGTGCAGAAGTTCATCATCCAGCAGAGAATGGGACTCCATGTGTGCTTCAGTGAACTCTCTTAGTCCTGTGTGGGGTTTGATGTAATTTCTCTCTCGTGCTGACTGGATAAGGTATCTGAAATTCCTGGGTGGTCTTTCATGTCGCTGGTTTATAGTTCTGGACTTCCAGGAAAAGCTAAAAAGTGAGTTTTTGATTACTCCACCTCCACCACACGCACACACACACACGCACATGTATTCCTATGAGCAGGGGTACGTCCCAGCCCATGAAAAGCCAGCAGTTTGTTCCTAGTTACTGACTTTGGTCATAAAACAAACAAACCGAGGGCTGGAGAGGTGGCTCAGAGGTTAAGAGCACTGGCTGTTCTTCCCAAGGTCCTGAGTTCAATTCCCAGCAACCACATGGTGGCTCACAGCCATCTACATTGAGATCTGCCCCAGCATATATGTAGAGCAAATACTGTATACATAATAAATAAATAAAAAATGTTAAAAAAAAAACGACACACAAAAGACTAGATGAGGACACCAGCCAAAAACACACTTGTCATTTGGTTCGGCCTCCAGTAAAGTCAGCTGTGCTATGGTTGCAGCTAAGCCCTCTGTATCCAGCCCTTTGGGGTTTCTCTAAGGCATTTTTTTTCCAACTCTTGTAGATGGCATGCTGGGACTACAGTGAAGATGAGCTCTGGAGGATGTGGCCCCATCATCTGCAGTAACATGCCATGATCACATGCAGACACACAAGCAGTGGCCGGGCCTTGCACTCTTGGCAACCCTGGCCTCAAGCTGTTGTGGGTTTCCCTTAGCCAGTGTCTAAGCCAGAATGTGCCCTGAGTGTAGATGGAATGGCACTGAAGAGGGGAAGGGGCCATTTATGAACCACACCCATCTCGGGGCCTCAGTGTCTTCAGAACCTTCCAGATACAGAGCCCTTCCCTACCTAATCCCTAGGCACAATCCAGGGCCCTGGGTGTTTGTGGGAGACTCAGGGCTCAGGGTGCCCATCCTGGCCTCATTATGTCATTTATAACTCTCACCCAAATGCACCCATGTCACCTGTCCTGCACCGTTGTCATCCACACAGCGTCCTGCTTTCTTCTCAGCTTAGTGCCCTTGAAGCCCTCTGACTGCTCTCAGGGTAGAAGCAAGAGCCTCTAACAAATCCAGTGTGAATACCCTGGTACTTCTCCACCCTTGTCACACCACTGATTCTCCCTGCTGACTTTCTTGGGCGCACCTCCCTGGTGCAGCCCCTGGGCCTGGTGCCTCTAGTCCACGGCCTGCTGGGACAGCGGCATTCCAGAGACACACCACCCTCCTGTCTCTAGCCATGCCACTCACTTGCTGGTCCTCCTGACCACCTGATCATGCATTCTAACTGGGAGAGGTCTTCCTCAGGTGGCTTCTACCGCAGCTTCTTCATAGTCATTTCAACTTTCCACCACTGGTCAGTTTTCCAAGGTCTTAGGGGTCACATTCCCTGTCTGTGGCTCTGTTGGGGGCCATTGGACCATCTCACATCCATTTCAGATTCTGACTGTCCATCAAGAGCATAAACTTCTGCCTACGGATGTCTTTCTCCTCTGTGTCCCTTTCTCCATCTCCTATGGCCTCATGTCCATAGGACACAGGGTGACATAGTGTCCTGTGACCACCATCTGGATACCCTATAGACCCTCCTTATCATAACTTCCTCTGGCTCCTCATCTGGGTCTGCCTGTGAGCACTCCAGGGACCCACCTTGTGCTGTGTGGAGCCCCTTGTCTCACCTGACCCTCCTTCTACATCATGCAAGCTCAGAGATGAGAACTTACTTTAGATCTAGAGCATAGTCTTTGAGACCTAATATCTGTCTCTGTCTCTGTCTCTCACCCCCCTTGGCTTTAGACCTGAATTTTACTGAGGGCTTTTACTAGCCATTCCCAGAGAGCTTGGATTCCACCCCGATGGCCTTCTGGCCTTGCTACCCTCAAGGCAGCTGACTGAAGGAGATGGAGGCACCGTGGGCCTGCACTGGGCACTCACCATTGTTCTGTGTCTGCCAGACAGCATCCGACATTCCCCACAGGCCAGAGAGGAGAAAGAAGATGGGCACCTGGGATGGGTTCGGGCGCCACAGCAGAAGGACAACAATATAAGAGAAGTGAGTGGCTGCGCCTGGTCAGAGGAAACAAGACAGAACAGTGGGTAGCTTATTCCTTCTGCTTGGAGTGGGCAGGACCTCGGGCCGCCTGTGCTTGGAAATGCCATGTGTATCCATGCTTTCCCGAAATGCTCAGAAACAGGGTGATGCACAGAAAACTCTGGCTCATGAGTATGTGACTGATTCTAAGGGAGGGCTAGGGACTGTGAGGAACCACCGTGAAACATCTTATCAAGGCTCTGGGCTGTGGGACCCTGGTCTCTGTTGTGTGTGTGGCTGGGAGCCAGTGAGTTATCTCCCTACAGGGTGAGCTAAGTCTCTAACCAGTGTAGAAATGACAAGAGAAGACCAGGAGAAATGTGAGCAGTAATACATCTGGGCTTGTTAGTTGGGGTATAACTTCCATGTTAGAGCCCTGTGAGGGGGGAATGTGTACTTCCTTTTCTTGGAGGAAGACAGGAAATGTCAGAGGGCACAGGAAGAGCAGCTGGGAGGTGGGAGAGATTTCATTTCCTAGGCTGTTCTGCAGCCCTCGCTGCCCTCTGGATGCTTCCCCACATAGTACCCTGAACATGGGTGTCCTCTTACCCAGTGCATAGATTGCAGCCCTGCCCGTGTGCTTGGAGATCTTCCCATACAGCAGGGAGCACAGTGAGGAGAGGGCTGAGAAGCTGATCATCATGTAGCCCACAAACTGGATGCCCAGGGCACAGGTCACATAAGACTAGGGGTCAAGGGGGAAGCATAGAGCTCAGTCAGTTAGGCTCACCAGTATGGCTCTAGTCCGAAGGCCCCATGTTACAGTTAACATGCTGATGTGCCCCCAGGACCTGCTGTAGTTCCCAGCCTGAGAGAGCAAAACTGGCATGTAGAAGACGGTCTGCTTTGGACCAGAATGGACAGTCATCTGGACAAACCCCTTCCACACATTCTTTGAAATGAGTGTGGCACACACACTGTTTTACACAGAGATAACAAGGACATTGACAGGTTTCATCATTTCCTATTAGCCCTAAGGGCAGGTGAAGGAGATGGAGGGGAGGCCACTGGGCAGCCCCAACACTTGGCCTCCATTACTGGCAGAATCAAGGACACTTGGAAGAAAGATTGGGGACAAGGATGTTGGCTGCATTGGCATGGCTGCCTGAGGTTGGGACAGCATGATGTCTGATGGGGAGGGAGACACTTTCAGAGCACCGAGACATCAGGATGCTCCCTTTGTAATCTGTTAACACTCTTCCAAGTGAGTGATGCTGTAGCACGGGGCCTGGTTCTGAAGCACCACAGGGAGAGACATCACCTGTTCCTATGGGCAAGCCAGCCTCAGAGCACAAAGAGGAGGGGGAAAGGGGAGAGTGAAGATGGTGAGAACATGCAGGATATGGAATAAGAAGAATGACTACAATGACAATGGAGAAGTGACAACAGGCAATGAACAGGCTCTGGACCAGTGGACAATCTAGGTAGACGAGCCAAGGTGGCCCCAGGGTGATTCCAGGCCACCCCAACCTATCTTGCACCACATCTTCAGCCCCTCAGCCTACAGAGTGTGGCTGAGGTACCTAAAGCCTTCCTTTAAGCTCTCCCTCAGCTGCAACCAGGACAAGGTCTCCTTGGGCCTTCCGAGCCCACCAATCTTCCTAGAGCCTGACTGAGCTGGTCCCACCTTCCTGGATGGCCCCTCACTCTGTGGTTGCCAGGTGTGGTCCCTTTCTAACCTTCTTTAATAAAGACACAAGATTGACCCCCCCCCCCCAGTAAAAAGAGTGGAGCTGCTGGATAAACCCAGGACACTTAAATATTGCACAAGGCACACTTGCCTGGAGATAGTTGAAGTTTATAGAAATCCAGGTTAAGTAGGGTAGCTACTGTCTGTCTGGCTATTCTGGAATACTACCCCTGGCTGAGCGTGGGGATGAGGTAGAATATTTCCTAGTATGAGGATCGGGCAAGGCTTACAGGTAAGACACTGGGATACAGCAGTGATCCCAGTCTTGCCGTCCCTCCTGCCCCTGCACCACGATCAGCAAAAGTCCAGTGTGTCCTGGGGAGGGAGAAGCAAAAGGTGGCTCCCTCCCTCCTACAGCACCAGTGCTCCTCAGAAAGACGGAGCCTGGGGACAGACCCTGACAAAAGACAGGAGCTGTGATTGCTCCAGCCTCTAGGGAACAGCCCATTCTATGTGTCCCTACCATTGGTGTTGCTCCAGGTGAGGGGACTTCTGTAAGCACAGGAAAGTAAATGAAAGAGAGGTAATGCTAGCAGGCCATACAGGTTTCTAGACTGGAATACACCATAAGAGAGCTGACATAGGAAGGGATTTCAGCACAGCATTACACTTTCCCCTGTGTTTAACAGCAACGAGAACGCAGAGTGAGACCTAGGCTAGCAGAATGGACATGGGTGTTACCCAGAGCTGGTAACAGCGACCTTCTACTAGCTTTGTCCTTTCTAGGGAAGATACCTGGCTAGCAAGAGGTCCTCCCTTCAGGTAAGAAGTCAACACTACTCAGAGACAGATGTCTGAAATCATAGACTCAGCTACTATTGTACTGAGAGCATCGGGAGCCTGAATTTGCTCAAGGGCCCTCGGGTCTCTTCAGGTAGAGCTCAAGTGCACAACATGAGCCCTGGGCTTCTCTCCTACCTTTGTGTACTCCACAGAGAGGAACCCTTGCTGGAGCCCACTGTACAACGGCAGAAGCATCAGGAGGCACAAGCGCTTGTCTCTAAACAGCCGGAAGGTTGACATTAAAGTAGACCGGACAGACAGTGACCTAGACTTCATCTCTTCTTCATTCTGCTGTTTGTCTTTCACAGACTCAAGAAACACAACTATCAGTAGGATAGCCAGGACACCGCTGCCTAGAAGGACACACAGACAGATGTCAGTGTGGCCAGGGTCATTCTAGGATGGCCAGGACAC
>CAJQZJ010031983.1:1976354-1998824 GCA_907164525.1 Lophiomys imhausi | reverse complement strand
CTATTATCTATCAAATAACCAAAGGGGGAGAACACCCTCCCCACCTTAAGAAGATGTTTTTAAGTTGGTAATGCAAGTTAGGATGTAAACTGAGTTAGGTATAGAACTTTAAACTCATTGAGATAGATAAACAACAGCTTATTAATAGCAGGTGCCAAAAATATGTATGGACTGGTATTGGGAATGTATGTTATACCTTATAATTTTCATAATTGTGGCCTAATTGTTCTTATTGTTTTGTATTTATTTACTGTTATAACAAAAAGAGCCTGTTATTGGACTAAAAGGGGGAGCTGTTGGGGAGAAAAAAGATACACCTTAAATTAAAAAAACAACAACAAAAAAAAAGCAGATAGGAGGGTGAGGGGGGAAGAGAGGAGGAGGGGAGGACTGGGAGGGGGAGGAAGGAGGGGACTTTGACTGAGATGTAACTTGAAGAAGTAAATAAATGTTAAAAAATAAATAAAAATAATAAATAAACTGTCATTTGCCTATGGGCTACATCTGTATCCTTTGTCCTTTGTCCCATCCCCCCACTCTGGGGCAAGTGCCCCTTCCCCCTCTCCCTTCCACTTTTCTCCCTTCTCCCTCTATCTTTGTCCCTTATCCCTGCCCTCTGTCCCTCTGGGACGAATAAACTCCTTTATGCTGAGAACTTGGTCTTGAGTGTCTTGAGCTGACTCTAAACTTCCTTACAACACACTTCCCCAAAGAGTTCTCCAACCTCCACACGGTACCTGTGGAAAAGTCAGCTACTCAGCCTTCTGACAGTCCCCAGAGGAGCAGGACCACCCACTTCTTGGGACCTCACTTAGCTGCCGTGAAGACCTGGCAATCCCCAAGGCCACTCAACCCTCATCTTTTACCTGGACTGGGTGTCTTGCCAAACACCAGTGAGGAAATCAGGTTGCCCCACACTCCAGAAGATTGGAATATAAGGAAGAAGATGCCGAAGTAGTGGTTCACCACATCCTTGCCAAGCTTTCCTGATTTTTCTGCTTGCAAATTTCCCATGATGGTGAGGTAGGTACACTGAGCCGACCACAGAGGGGCTGCCCCCAGGCCCAGCAAGATGGAGGTAGGGATCAGGGTGTACCTGCAAAAAGACCCAGGAAGAAGGGATCAATGTGCCCACAGGTCAGTGTGATACCCTCTGCTCTATTCTCAAAAGCCGAGGGTCCAGGGGCTGGACCATTGGTCCCTTGCTGACTGACTCTCCCTGAGAATCATCTACATCAGATTCTCTATTACTGTTGGGGCCATGAAGAAAAGTGAAAGTGAGGCCCCAGGAGAGATCCCAAGAAAAGCTCAGCACTCAGGTCAGGATTGTGAGAGGAAGCCAGTCGGTATGCAGGGAAAGTGGAGGGGGTGTCCTAGTATTATCCCTCCATAGAAGCTCCAAGGGGGGGGCGTGCTAACTTCAAACTTGGTAGCAGAGGACAGTGGCCTGCATGAGCGTGCAAGGCACACACACTGGGGAAGGCTGGCTAGAGGGGCCATACCAGCTGGCGTAGAAGTTGCCCAGGGAAAAGGCCACATAGCAGCACATGGAGCCTGCGATGGTCCACTTGCAGCCAAACCTCTTGATGAGGATAGGTGGGAGGAACATGGAGGAGACCAGCACAGCACCATACAGGGTGCTCAGCGTCACCACCCCCATGCCATCCTCACTGTTCAGGCTGCTCTGTGGAAGAAAGACCAGCCGTCAGAAGAGGGGATGGTTGACTGGGGTGAGGAGACAAGTATGACTGAGTTCTGGTCCCAGGCTCAGGGCTACCTCAACCCCTGAGCCACCAGACAGATACCAGCCTTCTTACACAAGGACACTGCAGGAAAGGCAAATAACACCAGTTTCGGCTTCCGACTACCAGGGAGGAGGCAGCCAGGGCTCAGAAATTGTCACTGTGAGGCCTTCAGCCAGGCTTGGGCTTCCTGCTTCAAGGCTAAAGTGGAAGGAGTCCATGGGGGAGCCTCAGGGAAGACCTGATCAAAACAGAGACAGAACACCCACCGTCCAGAGCCCTGTGGTGTGTGTCTGCTCAAAACAGAGACAGAACACCCACAGTCCAGAGCCCTGTGGTGTGTGTACAGCGATTTGCTGTTGTTTCGGGAATACCTGGCATAGCATCGATGTGAACTGACCACAAGGTCAAATCCCTAACCAGATCCAGACAGCTGAACTTACGCTTCTGGATTTCACAGTCAAAGAAACCAGTGGTGCTCTTTCTTTTTTCTTCTGTCATTTGTAAGAGAAAATGAATGAGAGGAGGAGGAAGGAAGGAAGGAGAAAAGCGGGGAGAAGGATGAAGAGGAGAAGGAAGGGAAAGAAGATGATCCAGGAAGAGGGGGAGGAGCAGGAAGAGAGAAGAAGAGGAGGGAGGGATGAGGGGGATAAAGGGGGGAAGGGGCGGAAAGAGGGGGAGGAAGGGGGATAGAAAGAAGATGAAAGAGGAAGAAAACAGGAAGAGAGAGAGGAGGAAGAGCAGGGGAGAATGAGGAGGGAGTAGACAACAAGGAAATAGGGAAGGAGGAGGAGGAGGAAGAGGAGGGAGACTGAGAAGACTGTGGCAGACTGCCCCCCTTCCCTGCATCACCCTACCTGTCCTCTCATGGCCTGGGCCCATACTTCAGTCAGCTGTACCCAACAGATACTGTAGCTTCCTCCAGCCAGTCCCTAAAATCCTTACAGAACTGTTTGAAAGAGCGCCTTCCTCTGAAGTGGGGTTGCCAGGGCACTTCCTGTTTATTGAGTAGCTAGAAGTATGGATGAGCACGGCCCTCTTAAAAACAGTTTTGTCGCCGGGCGGTGGTGGCGCACGCCTTTAATCCCAGCACTTGGGAGGCAGAGGCAGGCGGATCTTTGTGAGTTTGAGGCCAGCCTGGTCTACAAAGTGAGTCCAGGACAGCCAAGGATACACAGAGAAACCCTGTCTCGAAAAACCAAAAAAAAAAAAAAAAACAGTTTTGTCCTGGGTGCCTCACTCCCATCTGTGAGCTTGCCTGCTCTGCATTTCTAGTGAAACCTTGACAGCTCTTGCTAATGTGGGGATTTTTTTCTCCCACCCACATCACCACAGCAAATTAGGAGAGGGACATTTGTCCTGTCAAACCAGCCCCTAGCATTACACCTTCCTGCCCCAGGGCCATGCACACCTGGGCTGTGGAGCTCTGGTGTCACTCTGGTGGAATGTGAACAAGACTGAATCTTGTAGGATTTCATTTAAATTAAAAAAAAAAAAAGTTCCAGGGAGTTGTGGGATGTGCTGGGGTAAACCGGATAACATGACAGGTGTGTCTTACCTGCAGATTCTGCAGGCCCCCGTAGGCAGTGAAAAGGAGGAGGAATCCACAAGAAACTATTACCACATTCTTCAGGCTGTTCTCCATTATGAGGACAGGGGTGTCAGTACCAGTGGATGTCAGTAGATGAGTAAACTTGCAGTCCCTAAAAGATACTTAGTTGAATTTCAGGAAATTGAGCCTGTACCAAACAGCCCCAGCATCTCTCTTTCAGTTACAAGTACATTGGCCATTAAGGCTGCGGATAGTTAATGCACTAGCTTTTACAGACCTGAGACCACCATATGCTTGCTCTCTGGAAAAGATTGTGTTTCTTAACTCTCTGCAGATTTTCCATGACTTTCAGATAGGAATGACACTTTCTTGTATGTTCAATAGTACCTCATTTGTCCAGACAACCTGCCAATGGTGCAGAATGTGGACTATTCTTCCAAGGGGGGTTGATAAGTGGGGGCTCCCCTCATCCAAGGACATGGGAAAGAGGGAAGGAGGGTGGGACCTGGAGTGGGGAAGGGAGGGGACTTTGATCAAGATATAACTTGAAAAAAATTAATTAAAAAAACACTCTATGCTGGACATGGTGGTGCACACCTTTAATTCCAGCATTCTGGAGACAGAGGCAGACAAATCTCTGTGAGTTTGAGGCTAGTCTGGCTGACATTGAATTCCAAGTCAGTCAAGGCTACATAATGAGACCTTGTCTCCAAAAAGCACACTTCTACCCAGTTGTTAGAAAAGCTAATTGTTTTTAGACACAGACCAAGGTGCTGTGTCCTTGCTTGTTTCTGACAAAGACATTTCTGGTGACATGACCACCAAAAAATGAGATAAGGCTCTTGTAGCTTAATTGGTTCCTATGAAAGGATAATCATTGTGGAATACATGGCTTTAAATATTTACTAAACATGGGTTATTATGCTGATACACACATGAGAACAACACTGGATTGGCAGGAGGTTCTAATGGGGACAGGAGGAGACTGCCCAGTCAGTGAAGCACTTACCTCACAACCATGAGGACCTGGGTCTGATGCCCAACCCATGTAGCAATATCAGGTGTGGTGTGTTCTTGTAATGCCCAAGACTCGGGAGATGGAAAAAGTCCCTGGGACTCAATGGCCAGCCAGTCTAGCCTAATTGGTGAACTCCAAACCAATAAAAGCGCTTGTCTCAAACATTAGACAACATGCCTGAGGATAGTTCCTAAGGCTGTCCTCTGGCTTCTACAGGAGGCTGTGAAAGTCCGAGAAACTAACAGCAGTATTGAGAGTCCTGGAACTGCCATAACTCATAATTACAGAAAACATCAATAAGACAAGCTGAGCTGGAGGAATATTTAAAGGAACACAATATTAGCATCACGTGGACTTTCAGACTCTAAACTTGCTTCCAGTTAATGAACCTATGACTTCTGTTTAATTTTTTTTTTTTTGGTGATGTTTTAGTGGACTTCATCTCCATCATCTATATATCTATAGGGGACTTCATCTCCATAATCTATAATTACCCCCAAATAATTTGTATGTGATGGGAGAACTCCTAGGGGTTTTCTTCTGTTACCAGTCTCTTTCTCCACTAGTTTCTTAAACTTACCAGGACTATGTTCTGGGGTTGGAAATCAACCCCAGAAGCAACTTCTAAGAGTTGTTGTCACAGGTCCTCATCTAGATCTTCCAGGGACCTTGGCATCTATGAAAACCTCCTCGAAGGTCTGGTTTCCCCTTGGCAAGTCAGATCCAATGTCCTTTGAGCTGCCCTCCTTCAAGCTGGGAATTGGTTTGTGGCATCAATGTTTGGATTATGCCTCTTCCCCAGTATTCTCCTTATCTATGTCAAGGGGAAGTTGAAAATGGGAAACATTGTTCAAAGTCTACAAGAGATGCTGTCTCAGACACTGCTCACTCTCTAATGTGAAAATGAGTTCTAGATAAGCTCTTCTCACAGCCAAAAATCAAGGATGCTCTTATTGTCCTACATCCTGAATACTGCCCTCACCTACTGACATGTCGCTGAAGACCTACACTTGGATGGGAGAGAGACTAGCAAGCTGTGTACCTGGAAACTGATCTGACTGTGAAAGAGAGCCAGATCCAGGGCTAAACTCCCTAGACAGAGGCACTTAGAACAAAAGTACTAGTCACTGCACCACTCTTTCAGTTAGCATCTGTCTTAGGGTTTCCATTGCTGTGATAAAGCATCATGACCAAAAGCAACTTTGGGAGTGCGGTGGTTTGACTAAGAATGGCCCCCGTAGGCTCATATATTTGAATGCTTAGATACCAGGGAGTAGGACTACTTAAGAAGGATTAGGAAATGTGACCTTGTTGAGGGAGATATTGTGGGTAGAGTTTTGTTTCTTAAAAAAACCCAGTTATGATATGAGAATGTTTTTGTTTTAATCCCAAGTGTGGGGCTGCTTCAGTTTGTCCACACCTGTAAACTGTAAATGCCTCATGCACTAGCAGGGACATGGCTTAGCCAGCTACAGGAAGTTAATTCTGAGGACTCAGGAGAGGGGTATAAAAAGCCAGAGCCCCAAGAAGTAGGAGGACTCCAAAGAAGGAAGAAGAAGTTGCTGCTCTTCCTGCTGGTGCTCCCCTGCATTGCTGCTGGTTTGTCCCACTGTGTTTCCTGGTTTGCTATGTTGGTTGTTGCTAGTTTGCTGGACCTCTGGATATTGTGACTACTGAGATTGATATTGCTCCCAAAAAACGGGATGACCCTAATTAGCAGAAAGTAGTTCTAGAGACCTACATCCCTTTTCTCTCTAATCTTTCTCTCACACTTAATGTTGGGGGGTTAGAGGGAATAAGGGTTGGAAGGGAGGTAGAGGTATTAAGTACAGTAAAATTAATTAGAATGCATAATAAAACAGAAATAATAAAGCCGCTTACTATAAGGTGTGGCCTCATTGGAGGAACTATGCCATTGAGGGTGGGCTATGAGTTTTCAAAAGCCCAAGCCAGTCCCAGTATCTGTCTTTCTCTTCCTGCTGCCTGTGGATCCAGATGTAGAATCTCAGCTACTTCTCCAACTCATGTGTGTGTGCACACTGTCATGCTCCCTGCTGTGATGATAGACTAGCCCTCTGAACTATAAGCAAGCCCCAGTTAAATGTTTTCTTTTATAAGAGTTTCCATGGTTGTGGTGTCTCTTCACAGCAATAGAGCAGTGACTAAGACAGGGAGGGAAATGCTTTAATTCATCTTATGACCCTCAAGTCTCATTCCATCGCTAAGGGAAGTCAGGCCAGGAATCTGGAGGTGGGAGCTGAAGCAGTGGCCATGGAGGAACACTGCTTGCTAGCTTGCTCCTTCTGACTTGCTCAGTTTGCTTTTCTATACATCTCAGGACCAACTTCCCAGTGGTGGCACCGCTACAGTGGGCTGGGCACTCCCACATCAGTCATCCACCAAGACTGTACCCCCAGACTTGCCTGCAGGCCAAGTGTCTTCTCAGTTAAGATTCCCCCTTCTCAGGCGACTCTAGCTTATGTCAAGTTGTCAAAACAAACAAATAAAACCACAACAACCAGAATGGCACCCACATGGGGCTTCAGAAAAGTCATGGTCTTGCAGACATGCTCAGATACAAGACCATTTAACGGAGAACAATTGAAGTACCCAATGCTTCATGTGGTCCTCAGGAAGAAATGTCCTTTAGTCTCAGGACTCCAGAAGGTGTAACTCACTAGCCATCAGGGCCCACTGTTCTACCACTGCCCAAAGCAGGGACTTTGAGCTTCACACTCATTTTAACCAGTAAACTGCCCACTCCTAATTTGAGGGAAGCCTAAACAATGGGGGGAAAGTGCTCATGGGAGCAAGCTACTATCAGTTTTCTTGTCATTGACATCTGAAATCTAAAAGCAGTACCAAATAAATGATCATTGATTCTATTAACTTTCTGCTCAGTGAGGCACAGCCAGAACCATTCTAGCAAAGGAGTGACGGTGAGGTCCTTTAGGCTACTTTTCCAGAGAGCCCAGACCCATCTTAACAACAGACAGTAGAAAACACCTTCACCCTCCCACTACTGATGAATCCCATGGAGCCACAGGTCAACAGAGATTGTGACCACCTGGAAATCTAGGTTGCTGTCTTTCAGAGGTACTAGGACACACTTCCACTATTGACATTTGAATGTCCTGATGATCCAGCCACCTTTGACTGTGGAGCCTGCAGAGCCATTGGCTGTGGATGGCATCCCGTCCAGCTAAGGAAGGCACCACCACCCTGTACAGAAGGAGAAGGCCAGATCAGGATCTGGGGCTCAGCCCTACCTTACTGTCCACGATTCTGCCGCAGAGACTGGCTAACCAGAGCTCAGGGAGTCAGTCATTCACTACCCCCTGCCCACACTCTAAAGCATGACCCTGGGCCCTCCTTCAGGATACACCTGTGCATACGTGCCTACCCACATAGCACCGCTTGTTTTCTAAATATCTAACCACAGACACTTCCTGGGGCCGTCTGTCACTAGGTGTTACTGTAGAGCTGGAGCTTGACTTCCAACAGGACAGCCAGCAGCCCGAGCTCATGTTCCGGGGGCCAAGTTCCAGGGGAGGAAACATACAAACAGAACAACCGCACAAATTCAGAAGTCGATCAAGCAAGCTCGAATGACTGTAAGAGCTGGACTGAGGGCAGGACACTCAACAAAACACAATTAAGGCAGGAAACACACATATAAAGCCATTTCCACAAGGGCAGCAGAGTAAAACCTACCACTGATAGCAGCTCGGATTCACAAATGCCCCCAGGGGAAGATTTTCTGCCATCTGGAAGGGAAAGCCTGGTTCTGCAGCCTTCCCAGCTTGTCAGCTCAGTGAAGCAGGAAGTTCATCGTGCGCATAATAACCACCAATAAGGGGCCAAGTTCTGGACAGCTGAGGGACACCTTCATGGGTCCATAACACTCAGACAAGGTGCGCGCAGGTGGTAGCCTAGCTAGTGTGTCCTGTGCGTTCTTGCAATTGATTGTCCTGTTCCCATAAGCACACAGCCAAGTAGTGTTAAGTTATTCTGGGAAAGCTCAAAGGATGAGTTGAGCATTGCTCCCACAACACCCATGAAGCTGGTAGCCTGCCCCTGTCAGAGATTAAATTTCATCCCATATCAGTTCACCTAACTTTGTGGGCTACCTGCTTTCAGTCATCACCTGGCACACAGTTTCTTTAATCTTGGAGAGTGTTACAATGCCAATGTGGTTTCTGGGTTAAATTTTTAACGCACTACTCAGAACCATTGTGTCTTTAACAAAGTGCGTTGGGAAATCTTTGTTGGGTAACACTTGTTTTTGTGTTAGCAAGCAGTAAAGCCTGTCTGTAAACTGCTGCTCTGCTGGCAATGATGCATAGACCCGGAACTATGGAGCTAGCCATAGGCAAGATGTGAGCATAGACTTCGGAGACAGATGGGAAAGTTACCCAATGTTACTAAGGCCAGTTACAAAGACTCCTGGTAAAAATTAGTGTTTGTGGGGCTGGAGAGATGCTCAGCAGTTAAGACCAGTTGCTGCTCTTCGAGGGGACCTGGGTTTGATTCCCAGCACCCACACAGTGGCTCACGACTGTCTGTCACTCCAGTTCCAGGGGATCCAATGCCCTGCACAGAAATGCATGCAGGCAAAACACCCACACACATAAAATTAACAGGAAAAAAAATAGCACTTGGCTTGGAAAACATAGGAAAAACTCATCTTCATGAAAAGTCACATATGTATATGTGTATGTACACACAAATATAAATATATGCATCTGCAAAACACACATTACATATTCAGTGTATATGGGAACATGTCTGAGTACACATACTGCATACACATGCCTACATACAGTGACTCTAAGGTTTGATTCATCAAGCTCTCCTCTGGGTAATGGAGCTTATGTGGGGAAAGGCGCCTGACTTTCTGTGTTTGATGTACCTGTATACAATTCTGCCATCTAAGATCATGTAATCTTTACAAAGAAAAATGTTCTTAAGGCAAGAATACTTGAAAAAAATTTTCTTAGGAAGAACTCTGCAAAGTAAACTAAGATAGCCACTGAGTGTGAGCAATTTCCTTGCACACTGGTCTGTGGGGAGTAGGGCTCATCCCTTAGGCCACATGTCTGGCCTCTTTCTAACCATCATACATAGATCAAGTCTCTTGAGCTGCCTTATTTTTGTGGGTCGTCCGTGTTCATGGTCTGTGCTCATCCCAATTCTCGGAGGCATCTGTGTCCACGGCAGCCCAGGGATTTATCCAGACATTGAGAAGGAAGAAGCAAGCTCAGGTATAGAAACGCTGAAGGTGGAGAAGACCAACCTGTGCAGCCTGGGTCCTCGGCCCTGCTCTCTCCTTCCTGCAGGCCCTGGGTCAGCCTTTTGGGGCATATGGATGGGAAATGCCTTTTGGTTGGACTATTTACCATGATCTAGAGAGAAGCCCCGGAGGTCCCTCCTGGAGCCCAGGTTAACTCTGGTAGACAGCTGGGCTCACTTAACAAATGTCTCCTGAATTCTGTGCCTTAGATATGAAAGTAGCCTGCCACAAAACCAAGCCAGAGTCCTCCTTCCAGCCTGGACCTGTGATGTAGAGGCTGCTCTTGGGTGGCCAGCAGAGTTCCTCCATACCTGCCCATCCAGTTTGTCTGTCCTTCTTCAGTATTACTGCCTAGCAGGGTCCCAAGGCTGTGATGGTCAGATCAGCACAGAGAGGCTGGCATCCACTCAGCTGAGGAAGAAATCAGGCTAATGAGGTGCACTGAGAGCAGACAGGATTGTGACTCACAAGGGAGGGCAGGTACTTTGTGTTCACTGCAGGGGCTGTGGGAGGGCCTGGCCCTCACATCTGGGAGTCAACTGCAGAGGGTGTCTATCACCCAACAGTGATGTCAGAGTCCCCAAATGAGACAACTCCCCATGTGCTCTCAAGCAGCTGTAAAGAGTAGTTTAGAATTCATCAAAGAATCACAAACAAGCAAGAGGTACTAGGCCCCTGTCTTCCCAAGCAAGCAGCTGACACCTGCTTGCCTGAGCACTTTTTAGTTTATCTTAGGGTTGAATTAGTTATAATCTGTCCCAGGGCTCTAGGACACCTAGCAGAAAAATGGAAAAGGATTCCAAGTCCTAGGAGAATGGGAGATTTGGGGGTGGAGGCTATGTTGGAAATGCAGGAAAGATTGTACCTCCCTGAAAAATTCAGTCAACGAGGCATTCAGGGGGCAGGGAAATGTGTTTTTAAAAGATAGTTTTGTACCCAATTGCCATACCAGGGATTTTTGCCTCTTGTCCTGACTTCTGAAAAACCAAAAAATAAATCTACCTAGTTTTAACTAGTCTGAGTCTCCAGAGCTTTTATTATGAAGTGGGGACCGTTTCTCATCCCCGCTCTGAATTGTCTGTGCCTGAACTGGGGCCATGTGAGGATGCTGTGGACTCAGTCATGTGACTTCAAGTAACCCCGATGGTACTTTTATCTTCCCCGGGGTGTTTAGCTTATAGCTGGACCTTACTAGAATGTCTCTGTGGTCCAATAAGCCATTATATTTTCCCAAGCAGACCTTGTAAATCTGCTTTGGGAAACAGAGTTAGAACAGGGTTCAGAACACAGGGTGGGCACCTATAAACGTTTCCAACTTTCCCTATCATCTAGTTCTCTTAGGCTGTAGGAGGTGAGCTTCTGAACTCATTTCCCTTCTCTTTCTTGAGCACCTACTATGTGCTGTTCACTGTGCCCGGCTGTCTCTGGGGAGCTGAACTCACCCATCACCCAATCCACAGGGAAATGGAGCTGATGCCACAGGTACAGAACAACAAATACCATCTGGGTTCTAGCAGAAGGAACAAGCGGGCTGAAAATGCCTATGCACTTATCTTGAGATATCCCTCTATGGCCAGTTTTCCAAACAGCCATGGAGACTTGTTCTGCAGGACAGCCCAGACTGGGGATTGTAGAGTCGATGGGGGCCTTGTACGAGGGTTGACTGAGTAGAAGCTAAAGACTCCATCCAAGTGATCTGAGGAGTTTGTTACCCAGTCGTCTGTTTCTTCAGACTTGTTAGTGAAGAACAAAACCTGAACTCTGTGTGAGTGTGTCACCACACTGCATGCTGGTGAGGTTTCAAGTAAGAAGGCGGAGTTTTGCTACCTATGTGGCAGGACCAGCCCGGGCGGGGAAATGGCCTGTGTGTATGTGTGGTTTAGGTGCTGCTTAGGTGAGAGGTTTAATATCCACGCGTTCTCTTCCTACCCACAGGATCACAGGCGGCCCCTAATTCCTTAGGGGTGGGGTCACACACAGGGTTGGCCATCAAGATCAGAACCATTTGACCTCTGAAAGTAGCAGGGGACAGAGAGGAGCATGTCCAGGTTAGCAGATGGACTGAACTGTCCTCAGCACTAACTCACCCTCCGCAGCCCATCTGCCCTCCTGTGGACTAAAGACTTTTAGAAGATAAAGCCAGGTCCCTGATGACCTCAGTTTTCCCTCATCCTTTGTGGCCTTTGTTTGCCATGGAGGGCTACCAAGGGTGGCCATTCCCATTCAGGGTTCTCCCCATCATACCAGTCACCTGACAGGGTTTGCTTGTTTTGCCTGTGATATCCCACACACATCCTCAAGAGATTCTGAGAAGTGATGGTGAGGTTTCTTGTAAGAAGGGGTAGCTTTGTCATCTGTGTGTCAGCACCAGCCCTGGCAGGGAAACAGACCTGGCCCATGGGAATCGGGAATCTGACTGCCCAAGTATCCTGGACAGCCCGCACTTCAGAGTCATGCCATGGCACCCCAGTCTCCCCCAGCCATAATAGGACACGGTTGTAGTGTTTTGAGGAGCACAAGACCCTCTACATACCTCCTCCAGACCATAGAGCCAACTTCGAGGTCCTTATAGGACAGGACAGAGCACACTGGGACTCTGCTCTCATGCTGGGTGCCACATGCCTGCTGTCCAAAGTAAAGTTAGTTAGGGGTATCTCTGATCAGCCCCTTGGCAATGCGAGCCTAAGATCTAAGGCTGGAGAGGCCGTACATGACCCAAGGGCTTCATTCACAGGTGTGACCTTAAGGGCTCCTAGAGAAATGACCTCCCAGGCTTCTCATAAAGAAGACTTTCAAGAATTTCATCTTCAGAGGGAAACTCATGACCGCAGGTTGAATACTCCTGGGCTTTCAAGAGAAACAAATATGACCATGTTTCCATTGGTGATGATTCTGTGCTACAGAGAAGGGAAGTTTCTCCTCTCTGTTGATGAGACAGGAAGGTCACGCTCAGGTCACCGGCACGTGTAACCAGGACCAGTTTCCCTCCTAATCATGGCTGAACCGCTCTAAAAATAAAGGATACTTCCCTGCCCACCCCACCCCCCAATTCTACCCTTAAACAGAAAGTTCCTCAACTCTGACATTCCAAAGCAAAATTCTTGGGAAAGAGTGAATGAGGCAGACCAGGGTCAGCCTGAGCCATAAACCCAGCCAGAGATGAAAGTTACCCCAAGCAGTGTGTTCAGTGAGTGGTCTCATGACCCCAGCCTATGCATGTGGATGGGACAAGCTTGACTTCTGGGAGAGCAAGGCACCTCAGCCACTGGGGCTGCGGGGGGTGGGGGGGAGGTGGGGGGTCCAACCTGTCAAGTTTCTGCCAGGTGGAGCCAAAGCACCAGGCTTCCCACCCCAGGAGCCACACTGCGTGCACTGCCTCCACCCCATCTTCACCAACCACTCACAGAGAAAGGGAGAGCCAGGAAAAGACTGTTTCTGGTTTTTAAACCCTGAAAATACAGTATTAACGTATAACTCACTTGATAAATCTATGGTGTGTAGAAAGCATACCTGTAATTGTCAGCAGATTCTATCTTCCTCCATGTTCCATCACACTCAGTCCTCCTGCACACTCAGTCCTCCACCACACTCAGTCCTCCTGCACACTCAGTCCTCCTGCACACTCAGTCCTCCTGCACACTCGGTCCTCCACCACACTTAGTGCTCCATCACACTCAATCCTCATGTACACTCAGTCTTCGACCACACACAGTCATCCACCAAACTCAGTCCTCCACCACACCCAGTCCTCCACCACACTCAGTCCTCCATCACATCTACCAGCATGTCCAGAGACTTTGATCAGGAGCCTGTGTTCATCCACCACCTGAAACCAGTTGTATCCCTGCAATCACACTTACAGAATATCTCTCAGCCATAAAACACAGAATCTGTACCATGTTGGGCCTCCACCAGGGACACTGGACACAAACTGCTCCTGCAGTTCTTTTCTGTCACATGGGCATCTCTGTGGGACCCTTGCTCCCTGCTTTGACCTACTTCCCTGAATGCTTTCATTAAGGACACATTGGCATTTTGTTGGGTGCCAGTGGTGTGGCAAGAGGCCAGAGACAAAACTGTGGACACTCTTGGTCTTTGGTTTCACGGATGTCTCTTCCGACAGGAGACAGTGTTTTCAGGGCCTGTACTTGTAGAGAGCTGCGACGTGCCGCGCGCTGGTCTCCGCCTTCCACCAGCCCGACGGTGAGCGCTCTCGATGATAAACAAGTCCATATTTGGCTAAGACCGCTGATCTGGCTTGCTTCCGCATACGTGGGCCTCTAAGATAGCACCACTTGGCTTTACTTGATTGGCTGTTCATTTAGTATTTAGCCTGTGGGTTGGGTCTGCCCGGCCCATTCGGAAGACTGTTTTCAAGGGACCTGAATAAACTGCAGGAGAAGAGCTTTTGCGAGTTGCGTCATTCCTTGCTTGACAAGGGGGGACGCGACAAAGTGGTGGCCCGTACGGGGACCCAGAAAAGACTCAGAACTCCTGCAGTCAGGGGCAACGCGTTGGTAAGTTCCTGGGATAAATCAGGACAATAAAGTTTCACGGAGATAGCGAACACAAGGTAAAGTTTCGCGGAGATAGCGAACGTACGGTGAAGTTTCGCAGAGATAGTGAACGTACGGTAAAGTTTCGCGGAGATAGCGAACAAAAGATACAGTTTCGTGGGGAAGCTGCAAACCGAAAGTAAAATTTTTAAACATGGGGTTGTCTGAGTCACACCCAATTTTTCTGGCTCTTCAGGAGCTACTTTTAGCTAGGAAATTGAAGATTAAGAAGTCTACCCTAGAAAGATTTTTGAATGAATGTGATTCCGTGGCTCCGTGGTTTGCGGTGTCCGGGAATCTTACAGTATCCTGCTGGGACAGATTGGGCAGGGACTTGGATTTTGCTTGGGAGCAGGGGACTCTGAAACATGGAGTAAGACCGATTTGGAAAATGGTGAGGAGTTGTTTAGAAGATCAGAGGTGTTGTAATGCAATCAAAGAGGGAGAGTCAGCCTTGGAACTGCTGCAAGGGGAAAGATCTGAGCAAGTAGACAGTGAAAAGGAAAGTAACAAAGGCGAAAGATTTGAGCAGGCAGACAGTGAAAAGGGAGGCAAAAAGAAAGTTCCTCTCTATCCCGATCTCACAGATTTTAGAGATTTTAGAGATCTTGAGGACTCAGAGAGCACAGATTCTGAAGGAGAGCTACACGCTCTACTAGAACAGTTGGAGAGGACTATTATAAGAAAAAAGGAAAAGAAAAAGATAAAAGAGAAGGACATGTCGGCGGCAGTCGGTGTGGGAGGAGCTGCTGCTGCAGTCGGTGTGGGTGGAGCCGTTGCCATGGCACCTTCAACTCCTCCTCCATATCCAGAAGCCACTCAGATAGATCAGCCTGTTCAGTCACTGAAAGTAGGGAGATCTTTCTGCCCGGGGATGTGGACACAAGTAAGAACAGAATTACAGTTTGCTTATCCTGTATATCAAGACCCACAAGGGAACAGGTACGAGGAACCGCTTGATTTTAAAGTAGTAAAATCTCTTGCAGAGTCGGTTCGTACCTATGGTACTACTGCTTCTTTTACAATGGCTCAAGTGGAAGCATTAAGCAGACATTGTATGACTCCAAGTGATTGGAGTGGCCTGGTCCGCGCCTGCTTAAGTCCAGGGCAATACTTAGACTGGAAAGCTTTCTTGATTGAGTATGCCACTGAGCAAGCAGCCAATAATCAGAGAGATGGAAATCCAGCCTGGGATAGAGATATGCTGCTTGGGCAGGGGAGATTTGCCAACCAGCAGATAGGATATCCTATTCAGATTTATGAGCAAATAAACAAGATAGCTATCAAGGCTTGGAGATCTCTTCCTAATAAAGGGGAGGTGAGTGGGAACTTAACTAAGATTCTACAGGGCCCCATGGAGCCCTTTTCAGACTTTGTAGCACGAATGGTGGAAGCAGCAGGGAAGATTTTTGGTGACCCGGATGCTGCTTTGCCACTAATAAAACAGTTGGTCTGTGAGCAATGTACTAAAGAATGTAGAGCTGCTATCACCCCTTATAAGAACAAAGGCCTAGAAGCCTGGATAAAAGTGTGTAGAGAGCTTGGAGGGCCGTTAACTAATGCTGGTCTTGCTGCCGCAGTAATACAGTTGGCCAGAAAAGGTGGAGGAAGTTCAGGAGTTTGTTTTAAGTGTGGCAAGATGGGACACTTTAAAAGACAGTGCCCCAGGGGAAGGAGTACAGAAAGTACAGGAAGTGTACAACGCCCCAGGCAGCCGGGGTTATGCCCAAAATGTAAAAAAGGGAACCATTGGGCTAATGAATGCCGTTCAGTGATAGACATCCATGGCCAGCCTTTAACTCAAGGTTATGGTGGCGCTCGTCCAAAAAACGGACAGCGGGGCCCACGACCTCAGGGCCCACAAATATATGGGGCAGTAGAGAATCAGGACAAAGAACAGAATCAAGAGAGATGGCCAACCCTCCGCCATCCGAGAGACCGCGGAGAGCCACTGCAGGCTCAGCAGGATTGGACCTCTGCTCCACCACCAGACTCGTATTAACACCCCAAATGGGGGTCCAGTTAATTGAAACAGATTTTAAAGGACCCCTTGAACCTGGTACAGTTGGTTTGTTGTTGGGGAGGTCATCATCAGCCTTGAGAGGACTTATTGTCCATCCTGGAGTTATAGATCCAGATTATACAGGAGTGGTTAAGATCATGGTAGCCTCCCCCCGTGGTATAACGGCTATCTCTCCTGGAGATAGAATTGCTCAATTGATCATGTTGCCGAGCTTACATGACCGCTATGCAGCAAAGGATAGAGAGAGAGGAAAAGATGGTTTTGGGTCCACGGGCACAGATTTGACTTTTCTCTCCCTGGATTTGGACCAACGCCCCGTCTTGGAGTTAAAAGTTGATGGTAAAAAGATCCTGGGCCTTTTGGATACTGGGGCTGATAGGAGTATCATAGCAAAGAAAGACTGGCCTTCAGGTTGGCCCATACAAGCCTCTTCTCAAACACTTCAAGGCCTGGGTTATGCTAAGACTCCAGATATGAGTGCAAGGTTATTAAAGTGGCAGGACCAAGAGAACCACTCAGGAGAAATGCAGCCATATGTACTTGAGCTCCCTATCTCCCTTTGGGGAAGAGACCTTTTAAAAGATATGGGATTTAAATTGACTAATGACTATTCTGATTCAGCCCAACGTATGATGCAAGATATGGGATATGCTCCAGGCTTTGGAATAGGAAAATATTTGCAGGGACAAAAGAGTCCCATATCTATGCAGCAAAGACAAAAGAGACAGGGCCTGGGTTTTTCCTAGGGGCCACTGAGGAGGGCATTCCTATAACTTGGAAAACGGAGGATCCAGTATGGGTTCCTCAGTGGCCACTTTCCTCTGTAAAATTGAATGCAGCCAAAGATTTGGTGGATGAACAGATGTCTTTAAAGCATATAAAACCATCTGTATCTCCCTGGAATACACCTATCTTTGTCATTAAAAAGAAATCTGGAAAATGGAGATTATTGCATGATCTGCGTGCCATAAATCAACAAATGAAGATCATGGGCCCAGTGCAGCGCAGCTTGCCGCTTTTATCATCTTTGCCAGCCTCATGGCCCATTATAGTTATAGATATAAGAGATTGTTTTTTCTCCATCCCTTTGTGTGCCAAGGATAGTGAGAGATTTGCATTTACTGTTCCATCCTGTAACCATGAGGAACCTGATCAGAGGTTTGAATGGGTAGTATTACCCCAGGGCATGGCAAACAGCCCCACTATGTGCCAACTATATGTGGGGGAAGCCATTGCTCCCTTGAGAAAGAATTTTCCAGATTTGAGATGTGTTCATTATATGGATGATATCTTACTGGCAGCTAAGAGTGAACAAATGTTAGATCGGGCCTATGAAGAATTAGTTCTATTATTAAAAAAGAAAAGGTTGTTTATTGCTCCTGATAAGGTTCAAAAGGAAAATGTGGTAGATTATTTAGGAGCGAAGGTTGGACCTGAAAAGATAATACCTCAAAAGATTGAGATAAGAAAAGATAATTTAAAGACTTTAAATGATTTTCAAAGGTTGTTAGGAGATATCAATTGGGTAAGAGGCTATTTAAAGCTACCAAATTATGAAATAAGACCCCTATATGATATTTTGAAAGGTGATTCAGCACTTAATTCTCCTAGGCAATTAACAGACGAAGCAAGAAAAGCTTTATGTAAAGTGGAAGAAAGGTTACAGAGTGCCTTCCTAAAGAGATGGCAGGAAGGACAGCCCATTGCATTGTGCATATTTGCCACCTATGGTCAACCTACAGGATTGTTATGGCAGGACGGTCCATTATTATGGACCTATTCAAAGATTTCTCCGAAAAAATCCATAGAACATTATCCCACTGCACTTGCTGCTTTAGCCTTGAATGGTATCCAACAATGCTTGCAGTCTTTTGGAGTTGCTCCTGCCAGTATAATAGTGCCCTATTCCAGTTATCAAATTAAGATTTTGTGTGGCACTGTAGATGACTGGGCAATATTGCAATGTAGCTTTGAAGGAGTGATTGATAACCATTATCCTAAACATCCATTACTATTATTTTTTAAGGAGCACCCAGTGATATTCCCTAAGGTTACTTCAGCAGTACCACTTCAAGGGTCACCAAATGTGTTTACTGACGGCTCAAAGACAGGCTGTGGAGCCTATTTGATAGAAAGACAAGAGCCCGTGTTATGTCAATTTCAACCGGGCTCCCCCCAAATAGTAGAATTGAAAATAGTAATGGAGGTGTTTAAAAGATGTCAATTTGCATTCAATTTGATTTCAGATTCAGTCTATGTGGTCAACGCAGTGAAAGTATTAGAATTAGCAGGTCCTATTAAGAATAGTAGTACTGTATGTGCCTTATTACAAGAGTTACAAGTTTTAATCTGGCAGAGAAAAAGGTGTTTTTATATTCAACATATTAGAGCACATACAGGATTACCTGGACCATTAAGTGAAGGTAATGATAAAGTTGATCAATGGACCAGGATGGAATGCATTTTTTGGAGCTCATTCCTGGACCAAGCCAGACAGTTTCACCAATTATTTCATGTAAATGCAAAAACTCTACAGCAGAAATTCCATTTGTCTAGAGCAGATGCTAGACAAGTAGTTTTGGACTGTCCTCAGTGTGTGATTCATCATCATCCTCCCAGTGTGGGAGTGAACCCTAGAGGGTTGTTGCCACTCAAAATCTGGCAAATGGACGTTACCCACATTTCAGAGTTTGGAACCTTAAAATATATTCATGTATCTGTGGATACCTGCTCAGGTATCATACATGCTACACCTATGAGTGGAGAAAAGGCTCGCAATGTCATAGGACATTGCTTAGAGGCCTGGGCTGCATGGGGAAAACCACAGCAGCTGAAAACGGAAAATGGACCAGCCTATACGGCTCAGTCCTTTGTCTCCTTCTGTAATCAGATGGAGGTACAGCTTAATCACGGATTACCATACAATCCTCAAGGACAAGGAATTGTGGAGCGTGCTCATCGCACCTTGAAAGAATGCTTGCAAAAACAAAAAGGGGGAATAGGCCAAGGCCGTACCCCCAAGGAGAGAATGTCTTTAGCCTTATTTACTTTAAATTTTTTCAATTTGGATGCTCAAGGCCGCTCAGCAGCGGACAGACATCAGGATTCCCATGGTTCACCTAAAAGCATGGTGAAGTGGAAGGACATTCTGACAGGCTCTTGGCGGGGGCCTGACCCCGTGCTAACATGGGCGAGAGGGTCTGTTTGTGTTTTTCCTCAGGATCAACAAGATCCAGTGTGGGTGCCTGAACGCCTTGTGAGGAAGATTCGTCATGAAGACCTTCCTAAGGATCCTGGTGTTAGTAGCAGTGAGTATGTCAGGAATGACCGAGCCAAGATGGGGGATCCTGTCGATATTCCCAAAGCCGATGCCGGTCAGACATGATGCAACTGTGTTTCCACGCTTATTTAGCAGTAATAGAAGCTTAGGCTTACCCTACCTTCCCTTTGATGATCAGAGAAGCCCTATAGAGGGTAATAGAAATGTCAGCTTGAAGGGTAGTTTGTGCTTTTTAATGAGCTTCAATAGGTCAGATGATACAAAATGCATTAAATTGTCTCAGCAGTCAGCAGATTTTTTACCACAATTGAGGTTTGGGGGTAGGAGTGGTGGTTTGTTTTCAGGCAATGGTTCTCGCCTTGAAGGATGGTGGCCCACACGAGTCTCTGACTGGGACCCCCCCAGACAGCCACGCTGGGCACCTTTTTGTAGAGGATCCACAGGAGAGGAAGGACCTTTTCCCTGGACTGGATGTCAAGAGCGCAGAGCAGTTTGGGTTCAACAAGATTATTTTTCCTTTAGCCCCATGATTAGTAATATAGTGAATAAGTCTTGTACAGTAATGCTTGATATATCTACCCGGGATCCTCAGCAGACTGCCACCAATCCTTTTGATTTGTGGCTTTTGTGTGGAGTAAATGGAAGTTGCATGGACTTGGGACCTGTCATTATGCTAGGGGGAGGAATTTATCAAAGAGGTAATTTTTCCCTAGGGTCTGCTACCAGATTGGATTTCTCTAGCAGTAGTGGCTCTGGTACTTGGAATTCTTTGTTTCATTCTTATCGCAACAAGAGCTTTTCAGCTTCGCCAGTATGTCTCTGGCCTCCTTTTCTGTGGATTGTAAGTAATGGGAGTGCATCCTTAGGTGAAGAAAAGTTAGTATGCACTCCAGGCACATGTTTTTATGCCCTATGCTGGAATGCCACAGCCTTTCCTGTGGCTGTGGTGACTAAAATGCCTTGGTATGTGCCAGTTCCTGTAGAGGCTCCTAATACCATGATGCTATTCAGAATTAAAAGAGATTTTGGCATCACTGCAGCTATTGTTACTGCTATCACTGTTGCTGCTGTGGGAGCTACTGCCTCAGCTATTGCCTTGTCTAGTTCTATACAGACTGCCAATGCCCTGAATAACATCTCAGCCACTGTGGCACAGGCATTGGATACTCAGACCTCTATGAATTCTCATCTCAAAGGAGGTCTTATGATAGTTAATCAACGCATAGATTTAATACAAGAACAGATTGATTCTCTTTGGCAACTAGCACAATTAGGGTGTGAGTGGAAAATGCAAGGTTTGTGTGTTACTTCCGTACAATATCAAAATTATACAAAAGCTGCTAATTTGTCCAGACAATTGTCAAAGTTCCTCTTACAGGATTGGTCGGCTGAATTTGAAAATTTGATGAGAGAGCTGAGAGCGACAATCATCCACATCAACTCCACTCGGGTGGATCTGAGCCTGGCTACTGGCTTGACTTCTTGGATACAGACGGCTATGGATCATCTTAAGGAGTGGGCGGGTGTAGGTTCTTTGGCGATACTAATGATGCTAGCCTCTCTGGTTTGCCTATGGTGCATCTACAAAATGAGAGCCACACAAAAGCGTAATGCAGCCATGATTATACAAGCCCTTGTCGCCATTGAGGCGGGCCAGTCCCCTCAGGCATGGCTTGCTGCCGTGAAGTAAATCTTCACTAAGCATAGTCCCTGCCCACTGAGGAATTCGTTCCACGGATATTAGGGTCTGGTAAGTCAGTGACGGAGTTGACGGGTAAGTCTCGGCCACCTAAGACAGGGCAGTCCCGAGTGGGGAGGCTGACCCAGAGACGGGTAAGAGTTTGAGCACCGCCCTCCTACAGGCTCAGGCCCACCGTGAGATCCCCAGATATGGGGATTACGAAGCCTTTCCAGGGACTTCTACCAACTTTAGAAAAAATAAAAAAGGATCTGTAGAGAGCTGCGATGTGCCACGCCCTAAAGATGGCGACGGTTTCCGCCTTCCACCAGCCCGATGGTGAGCGCTCTCAGTGGTAAACAAGTCCATATTTGGCAAAGACCGCTGATCTGGCTTGCTTCCGCATACGTGGGCCTCTAAGATAGCACCACTTGGCTTTACTTGATTGGCTGTTCATTTAGTATTTAGCCTGTGGGTTGGGTCTGCCCGGCCCATTCGGAAGACTGTTTTCAAGGGACCTGAATAAACTGCAGGAGAAGAGCTTTTGCGAGTTGCGTCATTCCTTGCTGGACAAGGGGGGACGCGACATGTACTGTGCTATACAATTCCATCCCACAGGGCTTACAGGTTTGGTTGTTCCTGCAGAGGGATCTGGGGCTGGTCTGGAGATCTGGTGTCTGGGTTAAAACTTGAGGGAGGACTCAAGCAGCTGAAGAGAGTCTGGGGCCCCCAGCAAGCCAGAATGGTGGCAGGAGCCAGACAGGGGGTCAGATGGGAGACAAGAAAATCACATCCAGCAGCCTGTGGCAGAAGCCTGGGAGGGAGAGAAGAGTTTGCGTTTCACTGGTGTTTACAAACTGGCAAGATGATGCCAAGGCTACATTTTCCGATATTGACCTCTGACTGACCAGCTGTTTTGTCTCTTGACTCACAGACAGGTTGTTCGTTTGTTTTTAATAGAAGTCAGATGGATATTCCATGCCCTTTCTGCTATTTGCATTTTAATTTAATAAAATTCTTGGCCGTATTTGGATGTGATGCAGGCCTGCCTCTTTCTCTGGCATGCTGCATGGCTATTGTATGGAGCTAACATACTTTACCTTGTGGCCAGCCCTTTCCTTATCAACATGGCAGCAGATATAATCCTGTGCCATTTGTAAAGAGTGCCTATAACTTAGATGAGGCTTTTCATCGTGGAACTGCTGAGCAAGTCCCAGGGAGATGACCCTCCCAGCCCACAGCACAGAAGGTCTACTCCCCCAAGTTCCTCTACATCTCTGCAGCTCCCCACATCTCCCAGCATGCTCTCTAGGTGCCCCTAAAAGCTC
>CAJQZJ010031983.1:1947303-1968608 GCA_907164525.1 Lophiomys imhausi | reverse complement strand
AGATAGATAGATAGATAGATAGATAGATAGATAGATAGATAGATAGAAGTATTTAATTGGGTCTTACTTACAGTTTCAGAGGTTTAGTCCATTATCATCACGGCAGGGAGCATGGCAGCATGCAGGCGACCTGGTGCTGGAGAAGTAGTTGAGAGTTCTCTACATCCAGACCTGTAGGCAGCAGGAAGAGAGAGACACTGGGTTTGTGTTGGGATTTTGAAACTTCGAAGTCCACCCCCAGTGACACACTTACTCCAACAAGACCACACTTCCTAACCCTTTCAAATAGTGCCTCTCCCCAATGGCCAAGCATTCAAATATATGAGCCTGTGGGGGATAATTCTCATCCAAAACATCACAGGAAGGACTATGTCAAGTGGATGAAGCCTTCGTGGTGGGATCCCAGATTCTCATCCAAAACATCACAGGAAGGACTATGTCAAGTGGATGAAGCCTTCGTGGTGGGATCCCAGAGGGGTAACTTTGCCCTGTGTGAACACAGCAAAAAGGCAGACCTCTGCAGCCCTGAGGAGACCGTCCCCATCACACTCACTTCCACAACAGTGAGGAGCAGATCTATCTGTAGGGCACTCAGTTGTGGTAATGGTTAGGCTATGCCAGGCACAGTTGGCCAGGGCAGAACTTCTTACCTCAAAAGCCTCAAGAGCCACCCAGATTTCTGCCCATGGCAAATATTGCTTTTAGTAGCATAAAAAAAGACTGTTTTTTTGAGAGCCTTGCAAACGATCGTATGCCTCTCCCAACCTGACTGTGCCAAGCTTACATATTTGCCAACCTTTCCCCAAGTCTCAGAGCATTTCATTTAGGTCCCAATCAAAAGGAAGATTCATGACATGAATCTTAAAGAGGAACACAGTGTCTGAGAGCAGAGGGAACATGGTATCTTCATCAGAACTGGACAGAAAGCCTGTGAGACTCTAAGAGCAGAAGGTTCATACCTCACCTTAATAAGGTCTGCACAGGACAACATTTCACAGAATGGGAGGAAGTGGAAGCATTTTCTCCTACATCTGGAATGGGAAAAGGGTACCCACCCTCTCCACTCTCATTCAATACATTATTTAAATTCTTAGCTAGATCCATAAAGTGAAAGAAGGAGATAAAATAAATCATATCCTCTGTTTACAGAAGGCATAATCTTCTACTTTGGAGACCACAGAGACTTTTCCAGAAGCTCTGAGATCTAATAAACGGTGCCAGCAAAGTAGCAAGGTGTAAAAGAAAAAAAAATCATCTCTTTATTAGCAAATTTAAAAATCCACATCCAGGCAGTGGTGGCACACACCTTTAATCTCAGCACTTGGGAAGCAGAGGCAGGTGGATCTGTGTGAGTTCAAGGCCCCCCTGGTCTACAAAGCAAGTTCCAGGGCAGCCAGGGCTACACAGTGAAACCCTGCCTTGGAAAACAAAACAAGAACAACAAATCACTAGAAAAGTCAGAAAACAATCCCTTTAACAATATAATCAAAATAAAACCCAGGAACAAGCAATACAAAAGACACAAAGACTTCAACAAGAAAAACACTAAGGAGAGAAAATGAAGATACTAGAACATGAAAAGACCTCTTAATTCTCACAGATTGGCAGAATTAATGGTTAAAATGGCTACATAACTGATGGGGTGATGTTATGCATTCTCAATGCTAATTAATTGGTCCTGCTTGCTGTCTGTTACTTACATTATCTCTGATTGGTTGAATAAATGCTGAGGCCTGAGATTGGGCAAAGACAGAGGTAGGCAGGACTAAGGTGTGCAAGCTTCTGAAGCAGAGAGGTTGATGGGAAAAAGAAGCCAGGAGTAAGAGGAAGGAGGACACACACCATGGGTTAGAGAAAAGAGATCATTCCACATGGTCTGGAACATCATCATAGTGTGGAGAACAGCAGTCCAAGCGGACATATGTATATATGGGGTCATATTTGAGAAATAGAATTAAGAGCTAGCTTAGGCTAAGATTGCACAATTTAGACTAAAGCTTGTTAAAATCCATCATGTGCCTGTGTGCTCATTTATAATGGCGGGTTAAGGATTAACAGCTGCCTACCAATTAAATATAATATAAATACTAGTAAATAATTTAATTAGCCATTTTTTTTCTACAAATGGCGCCCAACTATGGCAATTAGAATCCATGCTTACAGCCTGAAAAGGCCTGAATGAAAGGCGGTTTCCTTGCCAAAGAGTGGGGAACCAAACCTGAATGCATTTCAAAGGTGTGGCTCCCTTAACAAAAGTTACTGCATTGCAGCAAAGGTGGAGAGCTAAGGCTGTCTTTATGTGCAAAAAAAAAAAAAAAAAAAAACCTGGCAGCCTTCTAGACAAACTGGAGAATGGAATTAACACACATAACCAAAATGTGATCTTTAATTTTTAATACAGTCTTCATCAGGATTCCAATGACATGCTTCAGGGAACTACCAAAACAAAACAATAACAATGATGAAATCCAAACCTTGAAATTCAGATGAAAACACAAACTACCCTAAATAGTCACAGCAATCCTGTGCAAAGCGGTGCTGTTGGATGCAACTTAATTCCTGATTTCAATAGTAACAAAACCAGCATCGCACTGACACAGAGAGAGATGTGTAGACCAATGGAGTAGAAAAGAGGACCCTGGACAAAGCTGCAGAGCTGCAACTGTCTGATTCTTGGCAAAGATGGCGAAATGGATGTGAGAGAAGAGACAGCTTCTTCAAGTGGTGCAGAAAAAAAAAAAAACTGGATTCACATGAAGAAGAATGAAACTCTATGCTCATTTCTCACCCTGTACAGCACCAACTCAAAGTGGATCAAACAACTTCGTGTAAGATCTGAAACAAAGCCTGAAGCAGAGGAAATGCTTAAAGATCTAGGCATAAGCAGTGACTTGAGGGCCCAAATGGATTAGGAAATCACAGCATTCATCATGAGACTGCATGAAATTGAAAAGCTTCTGCACAGTACACAATACATTGGAGTAGAGAGATGGCTGATACAGCTGAAGAATTCTTGTGGCAAGGGATTAATGTCTACAATTTATAAAGAACTAAATAATTGAACACTGAAAGGACCATTCAATCAACAAATGGTCAAATGAACTAATCAAACACTTTTCAAAATTAGTAAACAGGCCAACATCTTTAGAAACTGAGAAAACAAAGTCCAAAATGGCATGAAGAGTCTATCTCACCCCAGTCAGAATAACTACTACCATCAAGAAAACAAACAAGGTCTTCGTGGACTGTTTTCCAGCACCTATTGTGAAGATGACTCATCATCCCCAGCAACCAACCCCTCAAACCCCAAAAACCCGTGGGTTTTTCTTTGACGTGGCGGGGAGCAAGTTGTTCAAAATTTTTTAGAATTGTTTGCAGATATTATCCCCAAAACTGCAGAAATTTTTCATGCATTGTGTACAGGAGAAAAAGGCCCTGGATCTGCAACTGGGAAACCTCTCCATTTGAAAGGATGCCCTTTCTCCTGAATTATTAAGAAATTCAAGCCAGGTGTGGTGGCCCATGCCTTTAATCCCAGCACTTGGGAGGCAGAGGCAGGCAGATCACTGTGAGTTCGAGGCCAGCCTGGTCTACAAAGCAAGTCCAGGACAGCCAGAGCTGTTACACAGAGAAAACCTGTCTCGAAGAAAAAAAAAAAAGAAGAAGTAGTTCAGAGTGGAGACTTCTCAAATCAAAATGAGACAGGTGGAGAAAGTATTTATGGTGAAAATTTTGAAGATGAAAATGTTCATTACAAGCATGATTGGGAGGGTTTGCTGAGCATGGCAAATGCAGGCCCCAATCCAAATGGTTCTCAGCTCTTTATCAAACAGTTCCAACTCCTCACTTGGATGGGAAACATGTGGTATTTGGTCAAGTAATTAAAGGACTAGGTGTGGCAAGGATTCTGGAAAATGGCAGAAGCGAAAACCCTGCCAAATTGTGTGTGTGTGCAGAGTGTGGAGATCTGACAGAAGGACATGACTGGGGAATGTTCCCAAGGAAGACTGGTTACGCTCACCCAGATTTCCCTGAGGATGCAGATACAGATGTAAGAGATTAAATAAAAATTTTCATGTTGGAAATACCTTTTTCAAGTCTCAGGACTAGGAGATGACTATTTAAAAATGTGCAAAGGTTTTAAGGTAAGTGGATAGTTCAAAGGCTGTTATTGAGAAAGCAGATACGGCTGGAGAGATGGCTCAGCCGTTAAAGGCTAGGCTCACAACCAAAAATATAAGAGAAAGCAGATACACCCGGACTGCAACCTACAGCCTTAAGTTGTGTGCTCGATGCTGGTGCTTGTAAACTGAAAATGTCAAATTGGCAGGGAGCAGTTGACAGTTGTTTGGAGGCTCTTGACACAGACATGTCACATACCAAAGCAACACACCGCAAATGCAAGGATGGCAAGGATTAAAAGAATATGATCAAGCATTGACTGATCTTAAGAAGGCGCAGGAGATGGTCCCAGGAGAAATGCTTAAAGTCAAACAAATGATAAAGGTACAGAAAGATAAAGAGAAGGCAGTGTACACAAAAATATTTGCCTAATAAGTATTCAACTTTGCCTAAGTATTATACATTGATTATATAAGGGATACTGTAAGTTCCTGTCTGATCCTTGAAGTGTTTCCTTTGATTCTTTGTCCTCATTGTTTATATAAAGTGCTGAAATAGGTTCCTTCTTAATAAAGTGTTATGAAATACTGTAAATCTTATTTTAAAACTTTTCTGTCTGCATTTTCACCAAGAATGGTATCTGGCCAGTGTTTAAACTCTAAAGTCTCACTAACTTTTAAACTTTGTGGACCATGTAGCCCAGTAGTTTTCAACCTGTGGGTCTACTGTGAAAATGAAACTTTTAAATATCCAATATATACTTATTAATAACTACATGCACTTATAACAAATATAAACACTTACCTAACTACTAGCCCTAAAAATGACTATAACCCCTGTTACCTAACAACTAAACTTATTAATAACTATTATCCAACAACTAATCCTAAACTTTTAGAAGGATACAGTCTCTGGGAAGGTCCTCAGTCATCAGAACACCTCAGGAGTAGATCCTTTGAGGCACTTAGTCAACAGTATTTCTTTAGGAACATCTCAGATGTAGGTCCTTTAGGTAAATTGGCTATGGCAGCTTCACCTTAAATGAGGCTTGAGGTTTCTTTTCTCCAGAAGGCCTCAGCTGTCCGAAAGCCAACTTATTCAATTTGTATCAGCAACTCTGCCGCTCTGCCTCAGTCTTTGAGGCTGGCCACAGTTCCATTCAGGCCACTGTTCAGACAGGTCAAAAGCTGAGCCACAGGGTTTAGTCCTTGGCCTTTTGCTGCTTTGCTGAGGCTTTCTCTGCTCACCAGCTTCTTTCTGCCTCAGGGAGAGCTGGCCATAATTTTTTAGTTCTGGGGGAAATCAGCTTTTCAGTCCACCAACATTTTCTCCATCAGATGATACAAGCTGCCTTGGGTCTTGAGGTATCTAGCATGGGAACTCTCTATCATGGGAACTCTCGGGCTCCACCCACTTCCTCCTTAAATAGGATCTCTTCTTGTTTCACCTGGCTTCAGCCTAATCTGGGCTCTGCCCACTTTGTGAGGCTATTAGCAGCTGAAAACAATGCCAGGCCATAAACCTTGTTTTTAGTCCATATGCTGCTGTGCCAAGTGCCCACAGCCAAGTTGATCTTCATGCACCATGTTAAGAGACTATATCAGAAGCCCCTAGATATTCACTAAATCTAATGTATATTATTAATCTAACTGCCCTTACACTACTGGAAAACAGATATTTATATTATGGTTTATAACAGTAGCAAAACTACAGTTATAAAGTAGCAATGAAAATAATTTTATGGTTGGAGGTCACCACAACATAAGGAACTGTATTAAAGGGTTGATCATTAGGAAGGTTGAAGACCACTGGTCTAATCTGTCGGAATTATACGTATAACCACTGGGTGTGGTTACACTTCAATAAAACTGTTCCTTAAGTGTTACGAAAAAAGAAAGAAAGAAATGAGTATTAGGGAAGACGTAGGGAAAGGAGAATAAACACTTGGAGTGAGTATAAATTAGTGGAGCCATGGTGGGAACAGGGTACCAGTGTCTGAACTACTAAAACCTGAACGATTGCATAGTCTAGCTACAGCAGTTATATGCCCAGAGGAGTCAAGTCCACTTTCTGCACACCTAGGTCTATGACTGCACTGTTCTTTCACACTAGACAAATTATGGAATCAACACAGATATAGCAATGCAAGAACAGATAATGAAAAAACCTTTTATTAAAAGTGGAGTTTTATTAAACCACAGATCAATGGCATTTGGAGATCATCCTAGTAAACAAAATCAGGGAGTAGCTATCATGTGAGGATTATGGGAAAGTAGGAATGGGACCATCAGAGGTGGGGGCAGGGGAGGGGATGGAGGCTAGGAATGCCAAAAGAGGGCTGATTAGTAGGATTAATGGACAAAATTATTACATATGTAATAATACATATGTTTGTTTTTATTTTTGCTTTTTGGGTTTTTTTTTCCTTCTGTAGGTTCTGTTTCTGGCTAACTGTTCTTGATAACTGAAGTATGTAAACTCAGGATACCATTTTTTGTGCTTAAAAGCTCACACTAGGCAAGGCTGGGCTACCCCAGAATCCCGAACACCCAGTGTAGTCACTGGCTGGATCATAAAGACTTTCTATTAGCCTAAACCCATGTCTGAGTAGCCTTAGAGAAGACTACCTCACAATGCATGTATGAAAATGTCATGAAACCCCTTCTTTTGTCTGTCGAGGAGGCACAAAGGTCCTTGCACCCACAGATCACTGTTTAACCAGGAATGATGAACACAAAGGGGCCTCTCCCGAAAAAAAAGGAGATAAAATGCTGTTAATGAGCTGGGACCTTTCTGCTTTCTGTGCAGGCAGACCTCATCCTAATTCCCCAGAATGTTTATCCCAGATTCTCCCTCCCTGGACTTTTTAGCTCCCACTTCATGGAACCCAACCTTGAGGGAGGGAGGGATATCACATGCATTCTATGGAATGCTGACCTCCATGTTCCCTCCATCAGAGACCACACTAGGTTCTAGGCCTTTTAGCTATGGAACCCACCCTCATGGTCACATGTCCTTTGCAAAGGAGATTCCATGTAGTCAGGTCTGAAGCTTTATTGTACATCTGGAATGGAAATGATAGTGGCCTAGAAACCCTTTCCCAGAAGGTATTGAGTTTGAAATATACTGACAGTGAACTACCTGGTATCAACTCCCCAAGTCTGATCCAGGTTGACGAAGTCAATGTGCACCGGGTTTTTTTTTTTTTCTCACCTCTTCGAGGTTCAATTCCCTGCCTTGATACTTGCAGGGTCCCCTTCACTTGTCCACTTACTTGAAAGAGGTTTTGTCTGCAGATGGTGACTGGTTGATTAGAGCTGCAGGACTATGGAGAGGGTGGAATGTTCCAGAGGCTCGTTGTCTTATCTAGTTCCAGCCCTCAGAACAGCTATTCCTTGCCCACCTCAGAGTTGGAACTAACATCTTGCAACTAATTTAAAAAAAAAAAAAAACCTTTTTAATCTATTCACTTAACTCCCTAGGTTCCACTGACCCAAAAGCTCAGATAGCACCTTGGGGCTGTAGAAATGCTCCCACTGAGTGGTATTCCATTGTGTAGATGTACCACAGTTTTTTTATCCATTCTTCGGCTGAGGGACATCTGAGTTGTTTCCAGTTTCTAGCTATTACAAATAAGGCTGCTATGAACATAGTTGATGAGATGTCCTTGTGGTTTGGTGAGGAATCATTTGGATGTAAACCCAGAAGTGATATGGCTGGGTCTTGAGGTAGAGCTATTCCAAGTTTTCTAAGATATCGCCAGACTGATTTCCATAGTGGCTGTACCAGTTTGCACTCCCACCAGCAATGGAGGAGGGTTCCCCTTTCTCCACAGCCTCACCAGCATGTGCTGTCATTTGAGTTTTTGATCTTAGCCATTCTCACAGGTGTGAGATGGAATCTCAGGGTCATCTTGAGTTGCATTTCTCTGATGATTACTCAGCTATCAGAAACAACTAAATCGTGCAATTTGCAGCCAAATGGATGGAACTAGAAAAGCTCATCTTGAGTGAGCTAACCCAGACTCAGAAGGATGCACATGGCATCTCTTCACTTATAATTGGATTTTAGCCATCCATATAGTACAGGATAACTATCCTACAACCAACACACCAAAAGGAACAGGAACATATACCTTGTTACCTGTTAATGGGACACTTTGCCCTAATAGAGTTGCCATATAGGCCCCCAGTGCAAGAGGAAGCTCTTAACACTCATATGACTGTTGAACTGAGGGGGACTGATATGTAGGGGCACCCCACTCGAGATGAGTAGGATAGGTGGGAGAGGGGGAAGAGGGTAGGAGGGACCGGGAGAAGGGGGAGAGGGTGGGAGGGTGGGACCGGGAGAGGTGGAGAGAGGGGACTGTGATGGAGATGTAACTTGAACTAATAAATAAACAAACAAAAAAAAAGGAAATGCTCCCGCATCTTGCTGAATGTGCCTCTGATATCCCCTGCAACGTATTGTAAACTTGCCTTGATTTATGACTTTCTTTGTTCTTTCTTGTTCATCTGTAAAATGATGAAACTGCTCCCACATTGGAACATGGAATTTGGGTTGACTTAAGTCTGTGTTCATGGGACCATGGCTATTCAAAATGGCTCCTGAGGAAATTATTATTCCCTTTAAGATGAGAGCTGGGGTTTTGTGTGGACACGTCTAAACAAAGATTAGAATGACAAGCTTCTTGAGGACAGTATGTCCTGGGCTTTGGGGGCAGGGCATCCCACAGGTTCCAGTGTGAGCCGGGGCTGGATGAGGGGTGTAACCAGCAGGAAACCACTGCCAGGAAGTATGTGTGGGTTGAACACAAAGCCAGGTGTGGTTTGCAGGGTGTGATCATAGTGACAAGGCACACTGGCCACATTTGTGCTACTGTGTCAGGAAATCACCTGTCCAGCTCCAGCAGATGCGGGAAGATGCCTTGCCCATCCCCTTTGACCACTGACTTCCCTGGGGCATGGCTGAGCCAATCTCCAGATGCCAGAGAGCCTGCTCTGATTCTACGTTCTCATCCTTGGGATGACCTTGATCCTCAGAGGACCAGGGGTGAAGAGGAGGCTGCCATGACAAGCTCAACTGGTCCAGTAGGAATTCCAGACAATGAGCATTCCTTGTGCCTTCACAGTATGGCATGCAGCTGGAATCTCTTCACACACAGTTCCCCCCTCCATTCTCCTAAGGCCCTGGACAAACCCTCTGGTGGTTCTAGTGGTTTGACGAAAGAACCAGGGCCTGGCTGGCCTTAGCGCCTCTTCTGGGATTGCAGGCGGTAGTGTGGATGTGAGAGACTTCTCCTTCTCATCTAGAGCTGTGCATCTCTGAGGAGCTGCCTTAATGACTTTTCCCATTGGCCCCAACCATCACGATGGCAGTCATGGCGTTGGCAGCTGGTCTCATTACATCTGCAGTCAGGGGGCGAGAGTGAACAGGAAGCTGGCCTGTAAAACCTCAAGGCCCGCCCACCCACTTCCTCCAGCCAGGTCCCACCCCCCAAAGATTTCATAAGCTCCCTAAACACCACCACCACTTGAGGACCAAATAGTCAAATATGGGAACCGGTGGGGGGGCATTTCACAACCAAACCAGGGCAGATGTGGAGGGAGGGAGTGCACCTGCCAGTGGCCGTTTACCTAAGTGGCATATAGCAGGCTTCCTCTTCCATGTCGCCTGCGTGCCTGGTGCAGGCGCAGCAATTCTGCAGTGAGATGTTGATACTGCTGCCACCATCTTTAAAACAAGAAACCAGACAGAGCTCAGAAAGTTCCCAAGGCCCCACATCTGGTTAATGATGGAGCAGGATAGGAACCCTTCTCCAGGGGCTGCAGGTCAGCTGAGAATGCTGAAGTGAGAAAAACGTATTTGCTGAATCCTGAGCCAACCTCAGGCTAAAACTGAGGTCAGCCTGACCCTGGGGCACATAGGGTTCTTACAAGAAGTTTTGCTAACCTGCATCGTTCTGCTTCTGGAACCACAAGGCATTCTGCTCCCCATCAAACAGAAACACCATGTAACACAATTCGTATTAAAAGTTCATGTTCTGTCATGCTTGCTAGCAGCCATCAGCCATCAAAGCTTCGTCAATGGGAGTTACCAAACTTGTGGGTTTTACTTTTATAAACCCCCTGCTCACTCAGCTCAGGGTGCCTCTAGACACACATACACTAGGCTGGGTCTGTGTGACTTAATACATGAAGAGCGTGTCCTGGTCTCCTCTTGGGTGAGAACAGCCCAGCTACAACAGCGGTGCTGGGGAAAGTGTCAACTGTCCCCACATCCAGGCAGCTTCACGGGTGCTTGCAGGAGTCAGCTCGCCATCAAACTACAGTCAGTGTGACAAGGGAAGGTCCTGCGGATGCAGTGGGATGGCGGGCAGCAACAGATGGATGCATGAAGAAAGCAACAGGCTGTTTCCTGCCTCCATCCTCTGCCATCTATCCTGACAGCTGGTCACGAAGGCACAGCTTCCTGTTTCCCAGTCATAGCTGGAACATTCCTGTGCAGGGAAGGTAATGTTTCCCTTCATGTCTATTTGTCCAGCATGCTTGGCAGGATCTGCAAAGCAAACAGGTTAATGAGGAAACAGAGAACTGCATTAACAGGGTCACGATGTGCCCACATAGGAGTACTCAGATCTGGGCTCATGGGATCCAGAACTCCACCCTCCTGTCCCTGAGAACAAGAGACAGTGACAGAACATATAGCATGTATCTCCTCCACCCCACAGCACATGCCATCTATCCTGCTGGCCTAGTCACAGGACACAAGTCAAGATGAAATTATGAAGTCGGAGACAGCAGGAGTCATGTCGAATACAGGGTCTGAGAGTAGCCTGTGGGGTTGCCCAGTAAATGAAGCCTGTGTTGGCTGCTCTCTCTGAGCCTCCTCCACCCCCCTGTGATGATGGTTGGTTTTATATCAACTTTACACATGCTATCATTATCTGAGAGGAGAAACTTAAATTGAGACATCTCTATAAAATTGGGCTGTGGGCGAGCCTGTAGGGCATTTTCTTAATTAGTGGTTGATGTGGGAGGTCCCAGCCCATTGTGGTGGGGCCATCCTGGGCAGGTGGTTCTGGGCTCTATAAGACAGCAGATTGAACAAGTCAGTAAGAAGCACTCCTCCGTGGCCTCTGTATCAGCTCCTGCCTCCAGGTTCCTTTTGAGTTCCTGTCCTGACTTCCTTCAGTGACGGACTGTGATGTGGAAGTGTACGCCAAATAAACCTTTTCCTCCCCAGGTTACTTTGGTCATGGTGTTTCATCAGAGCAGTAGTCACTCTAAGTCATGGCCTCAAGAAAGCGGGTCCTGGGCTGATGAATAGCTCAGGGAGGAGAGGTTTGATGACGAGAGTTCAATCCCAGGTCACACAAGGTGTCAGGAGAGAACCCACTCCCAAGAGTTATCACCTGACTTCCACATGCACATCCATACTGTGGCTCATGTGTTCCTGCACACACACACATATACACACATGCACACACACAGACACACATGCACACACACATACACACACATACATACACATGCACACACAAATAAATACATTCTCTCTCACAGTAAATAAAATTTTTTTGATGTTTAAAGAGAAAGCAGGTCCCCTGGCTTTCAGAGGCCTGAGTTTCTTGTTTGTTTTGTTTTGCATGGAGGCCTGAGTCTGCTGACCTGAGAAGGTTCCCCTTATCCTCCACATCAGCCTCCCTGATGAGCCATCATGCCCCAGTCTTGCAGACAGCGTCCTACAGGCACTTCGATGGTTTTCTTTCTGGTTTCCAACCTTGCTCATCCTGAGCTTCATTTTCTGGGTAAATCAGGATTTTATTAACTTCCCTAGGAATCCACGCCCAGGCTCAGATAATTCTCCCACCTAAGTAGCAGGCTCAGCCACCCACTCATCTCTTGGGACACACAGAAGCCTCTCTGGCTGCCATGATCCTGCCCTCAAAGTGTCAGCAGGTAAAAGCCCCCCCCCCCTTTTTAACAAGTTTCAGCCCATCAAAACTCCATTCTTCATGTTTGTGTGCTACCTCCCAGATCAAGCGGGTGCTTTGGAACTCTGGTTCCAGGGAAGCGACCCCTTTGCCCCAGTGTTGGGTCCTGTGATGGTGACGTAACCACACTAGGAGGATCAGATGCTTGACTTAACCTGTGTAGTTATTCAGGCCTGGTATGCAGGGGAGGGGAAGAATGGCCACATCACCAGGCTTCTCTTTGTCCGACAGTGAAATCTGAACAATTTTATCTAGGGTGAGACATGGATGGCTCTTGGGGGCTGTGTAGCATGGTGGTTACACTGACTGGGGGCATCGCCTCCTCCCCTTGCCAACCACTTGAGTTGGACCAGATGTAGAAGCTCTTTAAGCTTCTTACAGACATGTAGGCTTGTGGTTGTACGTGACAACAGGGTAACACTGACATATGTAAGTACCTGATTTGCAGTGGGTGAATGATGAAGCATATGTGTGTATTTGTGGTGCATGTGTGCATATATTTGCATTAATCCACTGTCACTTAGAAAACATGGTCCCAGGGCCCCTTAACCTTTAGAAATGACTCCTGGATAGACCTCTGATGCATAGCCCCAACATCTTCCTTGAAAGGAGAGACTCAGCTTCCAGGCTACAGTGGTGTGTCATCTTTACCACGGGGACCCAGTTCTGTAGGCTCCCTGCTGCCCGTGCAGGGAGATACCTACCCCAGCGTTTGACAGCATCAGAAGCTATATGTTGCCATCTTGTGTATCAGGGCTGCATTTCCTCATCCCTGCTCCCTTCTGGAAGTCATTGTGACCTTCACCCGCCTGGTTCTCCTTGTAGAGATTTGTAATTAGAGGTTTTCACGGTGTAGTTCCCATCTGGCTCCAGCTGGGACAGACTTCGTCATGCTTGTAATTACAGGACTCAAGCCTGCTGTTGCTAAGTGGGGTTGATGCATAGATCTGTTCACTTGTGTTCCCAAGGAGGAGGAGGAAGAGCGATTCTGACAGAGGAGATAGTGCAGCCCAGTGCAGCCCAGAGCTGGGTCCCTGAGCTCTTGATCTGTCTCTCACAGGGATGGCCTGTGTGGTCAAAAGCATGAGAGCTTGTTAAAAGACGAGAAGTGAATATTGATCCAGAAACACATGGTCCTGGAGCCCCGAAGATTTCAGGTCACTTAATGTTGGCTGATTTGGGAAGGTATGTGTCACTGTCCTGAGCTGCGACAAAGGGGACCTAGGCTTCAAGATGCAAGGAAGTGAATTTGTAAGAGTAGCACTAGCTGCCATGTTGAGCTGCCCTTCTGCAAGGTCCTCAGAAAACTTTCTGTGTCTCCGTCCTTCTCTTGGTCCTCCCCATATGTCTAGAAGAGAGATCGTCTGTCCCCAGTCTGTAGAGAACACAGGCTCATCTGCCCACAGGACGTTCTCAACAGCAGAGCCTGGAGATGGCACCATGCGTGGTACCCAGAAGGAAGGGAGGTGGGTTCTATGAACACATCCCAAAGCCACTTGCCTCTGCAGGGCTTCAGTCTTGTCTGTCAGTAACCCTGAACCCGAGTTCCTAATTCTTCTTGGACTTACTTTTTTGAATTCTGGGGTCCTCTCGGTGCAGAACAGGGACTTGCTGTGAGATGTGCATGGACTATACTGTCCAGGCCTATCAGAAAGAAATAGTGGCGTCCTGAGGCTGCCTGACAAGGACAGGAGCTGAGAGAAGTGTCTCATCTTGTCCTCCAGCTCAGATGGGATTGGAGAGCTTGAGGGAAAGGCACAGGGGGAGCTGCCTGTTGGGTGGATGACAGAGGAAGTAGTTTTAGGTATCTTTCAGGAGGTATGCATGGCCCTGTTTTATTTCTCTTCACAGGCTCTGGTTTTTTTGTTTTTTGTTTTGGTTTCTCCCCCCCACACACACACCCCAGGGGTGATTTCCACATTCTGATTGGAGGATTTTGAGTTTATGATGTTAAAAGGTCACAGACTGGGCTGGCTGGCTCCCTCTAAATGTCTGTCCTTGAAAAGCTGGTCCCAAGCCATAGTTGAAAGACAACCAATACATTTTATTATTTCACAAAAGTATGTCTGAGTCTGTCCTATTGGGGAAGGTCTAATAGCACTGCTTCTGATAGGCTGATTTCAATGCTGAGATCTGGTTACTGCCCCTTCTGAGGCATTCTCTTGATTGGTTAATAAAAGTCGCTGATGGCCAATTAGCTGGGCAGAAAGAGTATAGGAGGTGGGACTTCCTGAGATTAAAACAGGAACCCTGTGTTTTACACAGAGGATTTACTCTTTCTGCTGGGAGACAGATAGACATGTTTGAGAACTCTGGAAGGTAATAACAGGCGCATGGCAGTTTAGGATTAGGTGGTCCAAGTTAACTTAGATTAGCTAATTGAGAGTCTGCCCAGCTAAGGGCTAAGTGTTGAAACATTAAAAGGTCTTGGTGTATTTAATTATTGGGGAAAGGACTGTGGCAGCTTATAGGCCCTCAGTCCAAGCAATCCAGGGCCATCAGCCTCCCGCTGTGCTGTAGCAAATCTCCCGCCAAGCTGCCGGCAATTCTACCAGCCTAATATAACAACTTATATTAGTTAATAGAGTTTAGGTTGCAGGTGGTGTAAGCCACCCTTGGTCCAGGGCTTTTTCCCCAGGACAAATCAGGCCACTGGTTAAGGCGGGCCAGGCCTGTCGGCTGATATCCCACCAGACCACCAGCTGCTCGGCTGGCCTAATCTCGCAGTTTATACTTATTAATAAGTACAATTGATAATTAAATTGCAGTTTCACTGTCCAGGCCTGAGTATTTCATTGCCCACAGAGGAGAGATGCTGCCTCCATGAAAGATTGGTGAGAATGGCTGGAAGAACATGTCTATATAAGAGAGCAATGGCCCAGAAGTTGGTGGAGGACAGCAGAAGAAACTTGTCCTGACACTCAGGGCTGGCAGCAGAACAGGCTGTCCCCAGTCTGTGGGTAAATCAGGATTTCATTAACAGAGCCTCTTGCCCTAAGGGTAGAGTGTGAGCCCAGCTTAGCCTGCAAAGCTTAGCATGCTGATTCACACTCTGTGCCCTGCCTGCCCTCCTGAATGCTAGTGGCACATCTGGCCTTTTGCTAACCCTCAGCAGCTTGGCAAGGAGCCTTTGAAACCTGGGTGGGCAGAACCAAGGGTGGGAATGAGCCAAACCCAGCTTTGCTGCCCTACAGAGAACCTTGAGCTATAAGACTATGAAGGGTTTGGCTTAGAGAGCACTGTAAGGAGTGACTACCCCATCCTAAACATCTGCTCCTGAGGCCTCTGCAGGGCCCTCTGTGGTCTGAGTCTGCAGAAGCCTGGAAGGCATCTAGGATGATGTACAGACAAACTCAGATCTCTGGAAGAAAAAGTTAAGTAGGGATGTTAGTAGTCACTGGTCTGACTGACTAAGGCAGGCAAAGAAATACAACTCTGGTGCAGTTGTTGTCTCGGCTCACTGACATTGAGAGTGTATTGCTGGGGCACCTTTCCCACTTTTGTTTGCTTCTGGGAAACGAGGCCTATGTTTGCTCTACTCTTTATAAGCAGTGGAGAGAAAGGGAGGGAGAGGCTTGCAGACCCAGCCTCCGGTCCACAGGAGTCTTTGGTCCCAGTCAAAGCTCTTGGGAGGTGAATAGAATTTCAATAAGGCTTCCAGAGGCAGGATAGTGGTTATGTGGGACACAGGACATGAGTTGGACAATGTTTTTCCAATGGATCATCTTTGCAACCCAGACCCTAGAAAAAAAGCCTTTGAAAGTGGTGATTATGGCAGTTGTCCAAGGTGACAGCCAGGAAGCCACATTGGCCTTGGCCAGTGGTTAGGGAGGAATCTTCTCCTGTCCCTCCCAGGACCTGAGACTGTCATTACTGCTGCCATGAGCTCTGACATAATCCTCTGCTGGGCCACAAATCACCCTGCTTCAGACTTCCCAAGTCTGGTCCCAGCATGTAGGGTCAGCCTCTTCCAGCAGACATCAGCGAGGAGGGGGCTGATGCACTCTGGGGCTCCCATTCTTCCTGTTTTCTGAAACACGACTCCATTTAAGAACCGATTTAGAGACTTGAACCAAGGCTTAGTTGGCAAAGTGTCCGCCACACAAGCATGAGGACCTGAATTCAAATCCTCTAGAAGCCTGGCATGGTGATGCCCGTCCTTAACCCCGGTGCTGAAAGGTGGAGATGGGGGAAGCTTACTGACCTCCCAATCTAGCTGAATCAATGAGCTCCAGGTTCAGTGAGAGACCCACCTCAAAAAAAAAAAAATGATATGGAGAGCAACCAAGGAAGACAACCTCCACATCCATATACACATACACCCACATGTGAGCATGCACACGCATACATACATGCACAAACCCACATGAACAGATACATATATCACCTACACACACAAAGAATATATTTTCCCTGTTTGCTCTTGGTGCTGCAGATAGAACCCAGGGCTTCTTGTATGCTGAGCATATGTTTTTCCCCTGAGCTACACCCCAGCACCATGGTTAGGGTTCTCTGAAACTCTAAGCATTTTAGTTTTTAAAAAGAAGCCATGTGGGGGCTGGAGAGATGGCTCAGCGGTTAAGAGCACTGACTGCTCTTCCAAAGGACCCAGGTTCAAATCCCAGCATCCATATGGCAGTTCACAGCTGTCTATAATGGCTGGGTGCAGTGGCACACGCCTTTAATCCTAGCACTCAGGAGGATCTCTATGAATTCAAAGCCAGCATGACCTACATAGTGAATGCTAGACCTCTGCAAACAGAGAGAGAGAGAGAGAGAGAGAGAGAGAGAGAGAGAGAAAATAAACAAATAAGCCCCATGAAAATGCCTACCCAAGAATAGTGATACCAGAGGCCATTCTTGGCACAGCTCAGTTTTATCACCCAGCACCCCTCCAAGCATCAGATAATCAGTAATGTTCCCTTCTGGTGTTCAGAGGCAACTCAGTCACAGAGATTTCCTGAAAACATTTCAGTGCTATCATTTTTTATTTGATATAGAAATAAAAGGAGAGAAATGTAGTAATATTGAAACCCAACTTTTTTAAATTATTCAACACTTATTTATTAATAAACTATAAACACTTATACAAACACTTAACTACCATCCCTATGAATGCCTACAACCCCTATTACCTACCACTAAACCTATTGATAACTATTACAACTAATTTCATAACCTTTTAGAAGGATACAGTCTCCGGGGCAGGTCCTCAGTCGTCAGGAACACAGTCTCTTGGGTAGACCCTTTAATGCACTTAGCAGTCTTTATTCTGGAATATCTCAGACCTAGATCCTTCAGGGTAAATTGGCTATGGCGACTTCACCATAAATAAGGCTTGAGGCTTTCTTCTCTCTGGGAGACCTCAGCATTTGTAGGCCAACTTATTTCCTTCGTATCAACAACTCTGCCGCTCAGCTTCATCTTTAAAGCTGGCCATAGTTTCGTTTAGGCCACTGTTAGGACAGGTCAAACCCCTCTAGACAAAAGCTGAGCCACAGGATTTAGTCCTTGGCCTTTTGCTGTCTTGCTGAGGCTTTCTCTGCTCACCAGCTTCTTTCTGCCTCAGGGAAATCTGGCCATCAGTCCACCAGCACTTTCTCCATCAGAGGATACAAACTACTCATTGTCCTTTCTAGTGTGAGGACTTGCTGGCATCGGAGCTCTCTAGCATGCGGCCTTCTAGCACAGGGGGTGGGGGTGCTAGCATGCGGCTCTCTTGCATGCGGCTCTCTGCATGGGGCCCTCTAACACACGGCTCTCTCACGTGGGGCTCCATCCACTTGTTCTTAAATAGGATCTCTCCTTGTTCCACCTGCTTCAGCTTAATTTGGGCTCTGCCCACTTAGCAGCTGAAAACAGTGCCAGGTCATAAACCTTGTTTTTAGTCCATAAAGTCTTTCCTTGTTTCACCTGGCTTCCTTCTTGTTTTTAGTCCATAGAGACTCCCCTCATTTCACCTGACTTTATCTTTGTTTTTAGTCCATAAGCTGATAAGCTAATTGTCCACAGCCAAGTTGATCTTCATGTCCTGGATTAAGAGACTGTATCAGAAACCCCTAGATATTTACTAAATCTAATTTATATTAATCTAACTCCCTACATAATATAATGTGCTTTGGGTGTATGACTGTCTGGCTTCAATAACTTAGACTATCTGAATGGCCCAGCTGGCTGCTGACTGGCCATACACAAAGTATGAGGTCCCTATGGCAACACTTGCAGATATAGGCTGACTCAGAGAACATATGCAAATCAATTGATACAAAGTAAGGAGCAAGGTCAAGTAGAACCAACAGAGATCTGCTCATTTCCCATGGTCTGCTCCAAGGAAATGCAATGTAAACAACGACTATAAAGAATGTGGAAAGACCAGCATTGGCTGTCAAAGCAGGTCTGCCCTCCATGTGTGCAGAGCTGAGCAGGAATGTCCCACTCCTTTGGAGTCATTTTGCATTCCAGGTGCCAACCTCATTGTGACAACTAGGAGATCTGTGACGTTGAACCTATGAGACACCTGTAGTGACCATCTTAGGGTGGAATGGTATCCTGGGAGAAAAGAACAGAAAGTGGAAAGCTAACCTTTGTGAGATATAGGGGAGAAGGGATAACACTACAGAGGAGGGGCTGGAGAGTTGGCTCAGTGGTTAAGAGCACTGACTGCAGTTCCAGAGGTCCCGAGTTCGATTCCCAGCAACCACATGGTGGCTCACAACCATCCACAATGAAATCTGGTGCCCTCTTCTGGCCTGCAGCAGGCATACTTGCAGACAGAACACTGTATACATAATAAATAAATCTTTAAAAAAAAAAAAAAAACACTACAGAGGAAGTTGAGTGGCTGTGTTGGCAGGGTGCAGGTTTGAGGGACCTAGGAAGTCACTAGAAAACTTGCAATTATTGTGATGTTATCTTGGGACTAGAAAGTTGGATCAGAGATTGAGTGCCTACTGCTCCTGGAGAGGACCTGAGTTTTGTTCCCAGTGCCCACATCAGGCACCTGACATCTACCTGCCTCACCAGTTCCAGGGGATTTGGTGCCTCCTGGCCTTCTCAGGCACCTGCACACACATAAACTCCCACATGTGCTCACAAATACATGTATAAATAATTATTTAAAGATGCTATCTGGCCATTCCCCTCTTCATATGTCTGCCAGGGACCGCGTGTGGTCTCTAAGGAGTCTCTTTCTCCACACAACATGAGCCCTCACAGTGTAAATCCACATGTAGCTGAAGCTTGACACAGAGAAGGAGCACACTGCCTGTTCCTGTGGAAAGCATCAGAGACTCTAGAGAGGAAAGTCAGGGTGAGACCTGCCACTCTCACTGGGGGATGAGGATGAAGCCATACCCTACCAGTCTGGCTTCAAGTTCTTAAGGGAATCCATGGCCCGTTTCTTCTGTGTGGGTTGCCAGGCTGAGGTTTGCTGAAACATCTACAGAAGGCATAAAGTAACCCTGAGTTCCACCCCTTCCAGATCCCTTCCAGAAAGCTGTGTAGATTTTACAGCGGAAAAGAGTTTGACTATCATGTACTTCCAAATTACTACTCAGAAGGAGGAAAATAGGACATAGGAAATGGATGTGAGGAACTAGCTGTTTTAGAAAATATCCACGAAGCTCCAGGCACTTTCCGTACTGTTTTAGTTCATCCTCACCGTTTCTCTTCCAGGCCCCAGTGCGTTTACATTGAGCACCCTCTGGTGGCAGAGCAAGTGACAGGAGCTTCTCCCTGGGTCTTCTAATTTCTTGCACCATCTTTAAAGATATAATTAACAGAAAAATAATAATTTATGATTATGTAAAAAATTTTTCCTGTTTTAGATACAGACAGTTTTCAGGAGTGGCAGTAAAACTTGGCCATTGGTTACTTCCAAGTAAGTTAGATAGAAATGCAATTAGTTTTTGGTGGGGAAAAAGCTGAAAGGGAAACATTGTCTGAACCCTAGAGCCCCCTGTTGAGATATGTCTTAATTGCAGGCAAAGTGTCAATGCCAACAACAGTCCCTTGAAAGATAAATGTTCTTATTTCTTGCAACACTAAAGAAAAGTGACTGATGTGGTGTGAATTTTCTTTTTAATTTGTGTATTGAAAACTAGTCCTGAGAGGCACCACCCACAGCCTCACTTCATGGGCAGGCAGAACTGAAGGCAGAACTCACAACTACAGTGAGCAAGTATGTGGTGGAGAGATAGGAAAGAAAGAGAAGCTGAACATTTTGTGCACTGTGGAGAGAGTAGGAACTGTACACTCAAGGGTGGTGAGGGACAGCCTGATGTCAGTAGCCTGCCTGGCCACCTGAGGCCATGGAAATATGCAGGCCTGTGTTGCCACAGAGAACCATGTCTGTGTCCATGGCCCTGCAGCAGCAGGGGTCTGTATCAATGTCCGTGGCCCATGTCACCACCGAAGGCCATGCAGACATTCCTGGTCTGGGCTGCTGTCTGGGACAGTGCTGATGTCCAAGGACTGCCAGAGCTGGCCCTGCCCCTCACCCACTCCAGCATGAGAGAGATGACCCTACTAGCATAAGAGTGGGAGAGCTGGTCCTGTTCCTTGCCTGGGTGGGACAGGAGAGCTGGTCCCCTCAAAAGCTGCAGCACTGGGGTGAGCTGCCCCACCTTTTGCTGGGGCAGTGCTGAAGAGCTGGCCATGGTGGTGCAGGCAGGTACAGAAGAACTGGTAGGCTGACCAACTTAGCTACCACCAAGGCCCAGATCCAGGGCTTTGAGTTAGCCCACCCCAACATCTACTCCATCTAAGACTACGGGAGTGGCTGGAGGGGCTGGTCCTACAGATCTAAAGCTGCAGGATCTCCATGACACAGGGCAACAACAGGATGACTGACAGGAGTCCCAGTGAGGATCCAGTACTGATGGTGCAGCAGAAGCCAGAGGCCTCAAACCAGACAAATGAGTCACTGCAATGAACATTTGCAAGGGAAGCTGTGTGGTCAAAAGGTGCACTGTGTGACACACGGTGGCTTCCACAGCAAGATGGGTTTTTTGTTTGTTTTCTTTTGGAGAGGAGGTTGCTAGCGCAGAGGGTGGATATGGAGGGATGGGGAAATGAGCAGGACTGGGTGCATGATGTGAAATTCACAAAGAATCAATAAAAAGCTAACAAAAGAGAGAATGAAGAAAGAAAGAAAGAAAGAAAGAAAGAAAGAAAGAAAGAAAGAAAG
>CAJQZJ010031983.1:1925377-1943460 GCA_907164525.1 Lophiomys imhausi | reverse complement strand
ATGCTGGAGGAGGGATGCTGGAAGAGGGGATGATGGAAGGATGCTGGAAGAGAGATGCTGGAAGAGGGGATGATGGAAGGATGCTGGAGGAGGGATGCTGTAAGAGGGATAGCTAAGGAAGGATGTCAGGGATGCTGGTTGTACCTTCCCTGTGACCTCAGTCTTTGGTTCCAGCCTATCTTGCAATGTTCCTCTGCCCTACCTCAATTTAAGGGAGGAGTTTTCATTTCCTTTCCCAGGCTGATAATTTGCCTCGAGCATAGATGGGTTGGCTCTTACTCATTAGTGGATTCACATCGAAAGACATTTTAAAGTTTCTTATCATTAGCAGTGTCACGGAGAAGATCATTGGCAGGGACAGGAAATCTATAGTGAACAGCTCATTAGGAAGGCAGGGTGGGAAGAAGATAGGAAGTGCATCGAAATGCAATCAGCTATGCAAAGATTCCCTGTGCCCCTTAGATGACAATATTCTCACCCTCATGGTGCTCTACTTGTGCCTCTCAGTGGAGAGCAAGCAGCTCAATGGGACTTTTCAGAGCCCAGAGCTGAGAGACAAGCTTGCAGACACCTGTAGCCAGCGAGAGATGAATGCTTTAACGAAAGTACCAAGGCAGCCATAACTGCCTCCGAACTGCTGCGTGCCCAACCAATGTCTCTCTTGACACCTTTAGACCTCTGCTGAAGAGTATAGCATGAGGGGGAGTAATTTAGGCAACTAGACTTCTCTATTAGTCAGATTTTCATGGCCATAACAACACACACGAGGCAGCTACTTGTGAAGAGCAGAGGTTATTATGGCCCCACTGGCTCTGAAAAAGCAGGCATTGGGAGCATGTGGGGGAAACGATTATCACAACACATGAGAAAAGGGCGGGATCATCTCCTTCAACAGCTCTCTCAGGGTTGACAGAGTCCTAAAGAAAGACCTAAATCCCTTCCCAGGGCCAGGGTCCCGGTGACCTCCCATCAGGCCCAACCCCTTAGATGTCCCATCATCTCCCACTGTGATCCCGAGAACTGAGCCTCCATGCAGGAACCACATGTGAACCTTAGGAACTCCTCTCAGATAGCCAGCCTCTGATCCCAGCCTCCAACTCATGTCTTAAATGAGAAAACATTGTACTGTTCAGGTCTCTAGGCTTTACTCCGCTCCCACCCTAGGAATGAGGTGGAAGTAGGAGACTTCTCAAATCCCTTCTGCCCTGAGGTCCAAGTCTCACCCCTACTTCCACCTCCTACAGACACAGCTGTTATGGGGTTGATGGGATTATGAAACTGTCCCAGCTGGCTTCCCTGTCACTGCAATAAGACAGTGACTAAAACTAACTCGGGGAAGAAGTAGTTTGTCTGGCTTACAAGTTACAGTTCACCATGTGGGAAAACCAGAGCAGGAGCTGGAGATAGGAACCTACAGGCAAGGACAGAAGCAGAGACCGTGGAGGAACACTGCTTACTGGCTTGCTCAGTTTGCTTTCTTATAAAGCCCAAGCCCACCTGCCCGAGATTAGCACCATCCATAGTGAGCTGGGCCTCCCACATCAATCATTAAAAAAAAAAAAAGTCCTGAACTTAATCCATTTAAAGTAGGCATTGTTTTGAAGAAGGTGACGCTGGCCAGCCTGCTTGGTATTTTTGTCTTTCAGTGTCTTACAGCTTGTTACCCAGCTTCTATTGGCAAGAACCACAGGGCAGGAAATTCAGACCTGTGAAGTCTGCTCCTAATGCTAACAAACACGTGAGCCTAGCACTTCCTGTCTCCCTGAGGCTTAGTGTCCTCATCTGTGACACGGGGTGGGGGTGGATTGCCTTTCCGTGGTTGATGCCTTGGACTATTGTCATCAAGGCTTCCATCGTCTGTGTAAGGATTATTCATGCCCTTTCCACAGGACTTTACCCTCCCAGCAAGCTGACAGACAACACCAGGAAGGGATGTGTGTCAGAAAGTGATGCCCACAGTAGTGCAAAAGCCGCCAGCTGCACGGTGTTCTTGTTGAGGTAACTGTCCTTGGTTTTCTTGAGTCACGTCCAGCCCATGGCTCGGTGTTTACTGTGGTCATTGGAACCCGTTCTGACCCACAGGAGCAATCTCAGAGACAGACAGCTGTAACACTTCCTGCTTCCCTGACTCCTCCCATTTCCACCGATACGTCTGGCTGTACTGAGAAGCCTAGGTAAGAAGTGAGCATTTAGGGCTGGAGAGATGGCTCAGACGTTAAGAACAGTGACTGTTCTTCCAGAGGTCCTGAGTTCAATCCCCAGCAACCACATGGTGGCTCATAACCATCTATAATGAGACCTGGTGCCCTCTTCTGGCCTGCAGGCACACATGCAGACAGAATACTGTATACATAATAAATAAATAAAAATGTTAACAAAATTTTAAAAAAAAGAAGTGAGCATTTATCCAAGCCACACTCACTCTACTCGCCCATTAGGATGGTAAGAGTTTTGTTTCTTTAAAAACCCAGTTGTGATACAAGAATGTTTTTGTTTTAATCCCAGGTGTGAGGCTGCTTCAGTTTGTCCACACCTGTAAACTGTTAAGTGCTGTGGGCACGGGCAGGGTGTGGCTTAGCCAGCTGGAGAAAGTTAATTCTGAGAGAGGAGGATAAAAAAGCAGAGTCCTGAGGAGTAAGGGGCGCTTTAAAGGGGGAAGAGGTGCTTCCCTCGCACTGCTGCTGCGTTTCCTGGTTTGCTGGACTTCTGGATTTTGTGCCTACTGAGATTAATATTGCCCCCAAAGAACCAGACGACCCTAATTATCAGGAAGTAGCTCAGGAGACCTATGTCCCTTTCCCCTTTAACCTTCTTTCTTTCCCACCTAGTGTTGAGGGGGTTGGAAGGAAAAAGGGTTGGAAGGAAGGTAGAGGTATTAAATACAGTAAAATTAATGTGTGGAAAAAAAATAAAATAAAAGCCTCAAACTTGTACACATTAGCTCTTTCTATTTCCTTCCCTGAGACTCATCTAACTTGATTTTAAAGAATAATACAAAAAAAAAAAAAGAATAATACATTCTTCATCTTTTCAGGCTGGCGAGATGCCAGAAGCTAAAGGCCTGGGGTAAGGTAGGGGGCCTGTGACTCCAGGCCACCAGGAGATCCCACCCTCTCCCTCTTTTCTCTAGCCCTGGGTAACAGGGCCCACCGAAGGCCCTGTAGAACACGTGTCCCAAAGGTGGCCTTACACGCTGGGCCACTGTGTGCTGGTCATGATGGGCCTCTAAGTGCCCCACCTCGGCCTGGAGTTCCCATGCCCTCCATCACACTCACTGCTCCTTCAGCTGTCTGAGCTTCATGGAATTTGCTCCACTGTCACGAGCGACAGGGCAGAGTCCCACTGTGGGCAGCACCTCCGTGGGTGCCCAAGGCCTCCAAGAGGCCCTGTCATGGTCACCCTCACTGACCTCGTCTGTCAGAGCAGTCTCTGGTCTCTCAGTGCAGTTTGCATTGTGCAGATTAAGGGGCCAAGATGGCAGAGCCAGGGAGCATGGTCAAGCTGGCCCTTGCTTGGGAGCTGAGCCACGATAATGAGAATCCTTTCGTGGACATTCTGGCCTTTCTAAGAGCTTGAAGGATGCTGTACCTACCGGGAAGCCAGTGTCTATAACATAGTCTTTCCCTTTCTCATTCACAGTCCTCTGAGGTCCAGCCTATTCCAGATAGGCCCTGGGGTTCTCTGAGAGACTGTTGGACTGGATATGGTGGGTTTCTCTGCCCAGAGCCCCCAGATCCTCAACCCTGGACCCTTAGGTGGCTTCTTCCCAGAGAACTCGGTAGCCCCTCTTGACAGCAGTTCTCAGCCCCGTGGGTTGCAACCCCTTTGGGCGTCAAATGATCCTTTCTCAGGGTTACCTAAGACCATCTGAGAACATATTTACATTACAATTCATAAGGGTAGCAAAATTTCAGTTATGAAGTAGCAACAAAAATAATTTTATGCTTGGGGGGGTCACCACAACACGAGGACCTGTATTAAAGGGTCGCAGCATTAGGAAGGTTGAGAACCGCAGGTCTACATGGTCAGAATCCCAGCATATCTGGGTCAAGTGTTTACCTGGGTGAGACGGTCCTCTCAGAGAAAACTGGGCAGAAGATGGCCATGTTTAGAGGCAGTGATCTGGCAAGGGGGAAGTCACTCAGCCTTCTGAGCATTTTTTCAGTTTTTTTTTTCTCCAGCTGAACAAACTTTATAATAAAAATATCAAGATGGTAAAAATAGTCTTTACGTGCATCCAGTGGTCCATGTCACTTCAGTGTCTGGGAGTTTCAGCTCCCTTGAATTGTCCCCTGTTCCCTTTCCCAGGGTCCCACCAGATGGCAGGAAGCCAGAGCAGGTGCTCCCTGTCCTGAGAGGGACCTCCACTGGGAGTGCTGAGTGCACAGCAAGCAAGCAAGGTGGCAGGCTGGAGACAGCTGGCAGGTGGCTGCATCTCGGTCCCAGCTGGAACTTTTCATTCATGGCACAACCTGATGTACCTTCAGATCTGCTGTCACCTACATTTTCATGAAACTAATCAAGTTTAAGGAGGCTTTTCATTGTTGCTGTTGTTCCCTCCCCTGAGATCTTAGGATTTTTAAATAAAAATTATTCTTTAAACATGTATCAATTTTAATAATTCTTTTCTTGTTTTGTTTTGTTTTTTTTGAGACATGGTTTTTCTGTGTAGCAGTACAGGCTGTCCTGGAACTCACTTTGTAGACCAGCCTGGCCTGGAACTCACAGAGGTCCAACTGCCTCTGTCTCCAAAGTGCTGGGATTAAAGGCGTGGGCCACCATGGCCAGCCCATGTTAATAATTCTTGACAGTTAAGAGAACTGTAAGAGTTAGAAGTATTGACACATAATATGTTGAATGACACCTAAGACAATGTTTAAAATAGTTTTTAAAGATCTTCCCTATGGAGGCTGAAAAGATGGTAAAGAGCAGTTGCTGCTCTTGCAGAGGACCAAGATTACCCAGAATCCACATGGTGACTTAAAACCATCAGTAACTTCAGTTCCAGGGGATTCAGTGCCCTTTCTGGTCTCCCTGGGTACTACACACACATGTGCATATACATACATGCAGGCAAACACTCATGACAAATTTTTTTTTAATCTTTGTAAAAAATCCTCCATCAGATACCAATTCCATTGCTATCCCTTCTCTGTCGTTAGCCCCAACTATTTTGTTTCATGCCCTTAGACACGAACTAACGCCTGCTCACCTATCCACCTATCGACAGCCACCTGGGATTGAGTTCCTTCGCTCAGCAGCAGGTTAGAAACACTGACTCCCCTTCTTCACAGCTCCTGAGTTAGGCTCCCTGAGCCATGAGCCAGAGGCCCTCACGTTGTCAATGGCAGGGCCTGAGGATGTGAGCGCCTCTCACTGGTAATGAGTGACTGGACTTCATGAATTGCATTGTTAATGAATGACTAGAACCTCAGGGCCAATCTCCTCACCAAGTTCCCATCTCATCCCTCACTCTCTCTTAGGAAGCTACAACAAACTTCACTTCTCTTTCCTGAAGAAGTGAGTGGCTACTCTGGTTCAGATTTTCCTTTTTCCTTCCTTCCTTCCTTCCTTCCTTCCTTCCTTCCTTCCTTCCTTCCTCCATTCCATCCTTCCTTCCTTCTTCCCTCCCTTCCTTCTCCTCTCCCTTTATTTCTGTTTGTTTCTTGAGATGTGGGTCCCTTAATATATCCCTGGCTATCCTGAAACTTGCTACATAGACCAGGCTGGCCTTAAACTCATAAAGATCCTCCTGTCTCTGCCTCCCGAATCCTGGGATTAAAGTCATGTGCTACCATACCCGGCATGAAATATGTTATTTCAAGTAGCTTCTCTTTTTATGTGTGTATTGAGTGGTACTTGAGAAAACTTTCTCATAAACTAGAACACAAAAGGATTTTTTTTAAAACAGCTCTCAGACTTCAAAAGTTATAAAAGATGCAATTGATCAATTTGGCGCATGCCTTTAATCCCAGCGCTTGGGAGGCAGAGGCAGGTGGATCTCTGTGGGTTTGAGGCCAGCCTGGTCTACAAAGTGAGTCCAGGACAGCCAGGGCTATTACACAGAGAAACTTGTCTCAAAAAAAACAAACAAACAAACAAACAAAAACTAAACTAAACAAACAAACAAAAAAAAACAATTGATCAATTTGGCACATAGACGTTCTGAAACACTTGGTGCAAAAGGGAAAATAGCCTGTATCAAAGTCAAGAGGAAAAAAAAATAGTTGTGACTTATCACAGATAGAAAAGTGACCTTCCCAGGATCTAAGACCAAAACTGATGGTCAAGAGGGGAAGAAAGCCTCAAGCATTCAATGGAAACTGACACAGAGTTAGAACACCTATTTTACACAAATAGCACCAGCTCCCAAACACTCAGAAACGCTTGGGTGCACTCACAGTGCTCAAATGCAAATTAGCACACACAGATGCGTCAATCAGCCAGATGGGCCAAGTCAGGTCCACAGCACGAGCCATATGCACCAATCTGTGTTCTGCTGAAGACTGTGGGTGGGTATTCACCCAGGCAAGCCGTTGGTACAGCTCACATATCATACATATGCCCTCTTTGACTTAAAAAGCTCCTCCCACTGCCCCACCTTAAAGATAATCTTGTTTCTCTCCAACAAAACAATGTGAGGACAACACTTTTCTTTGTAACAGGATTTTTCATGGCAAAGATTGGGAGGTATCTATCTATATGACCATCAGTTGAGGAGTGATTGACAGTCAGGCTTACTAAATGTCTGATTCAACCAGCTTTACCTCTTGCTTTTGTCCTCAGTTTTCTCAGCTTGTCTTGTTCAATCTCCAACTTTCCCTATAGGTGTTGGTCACAGGCTTTTACCCACATTAAAAATCGTATTTATTTCCTTTTTAGAGAGTTCTAATTATAAACTGCTAAGCAATTTCATCAAACGCATTTTTTGCAGTCCCACAGAGAATTCTGTGACTTTTCTTCTCTTCATTAATGTGATAAATTGGTAAATTTTCTCACACCTTCATCCTGCTCAGAAACACAATACTTATTCCCATGTATTGTTTTTATTAATTTTAATTAGTTTGGAAATTCGAGGATCCTCTTACAAATAGATGTGTGTCCACTGGTTAAGCTGATCTATTCATTTTTTTTCTCCTATTCTGCATAGATACCACTGAAGTGAAGCTTAGAGTAGCCTTAAAAATTAGACAGCTGCTTTTTTTTCTCTTTATAAAACAACTTGTACAAAACAACCATCTATTCCAAAAAAAGTTAAGAAATCATAAATAAATAACTTCCAAAGTACTTTCTAAATAAAAATTAGCAAGATGAAAGCAAATGCAATGCATTCCCCTTTGTTGTGGTAAAATCCACATAACAAGCCCCCTCAGTCGTTCTGTGTCTCAATCAATAGCCACTGAGTATGTTCACTTCACTGTGCCGGGGTCTGTGACTCATCTCCATAACCTGCCACCTTCCCAAGTCAAATTCCAGTCCTATTAAACACTGACTCCTCACTCTGCACCCAGCTCCTCCGAAGCCCCCCTCTACTTTGGCTTATGTGACCTGGGCTATGAAGTCTCACAGAGTTTGAAGTTTTGTGACTGGCTTATTTTATTCAGCACAGTGTCCTCAAGATTTATCCATCACTTAGCATGTCAGGATTTCCTTTCTGTCTGTGACTTCCTTGTTGGGGAAATGCATATTGTCACCCGGTCATCTGCAGATGGATGCTGGGGTTGTCTCTGTCTATCGGCTGCCGTGAAAATGGGCGTCCACTGTCTGTTCCTGCTGTCAGTTCTTTGGGAGCATGCGTAGAGTACTACCCTCCATGTCCAGTTTTAAATCATCCTGTTGAAGGGCGGCAGACCATGCCACCCTCCATGTTGGTTTTCTTGTACCTAAATGCATATCATGGGCCTGGGTTTGGGCAAGGAATAGCTTGCATCACCCTAGGAGAAGCACGGGCCCATTCACAGCTGAAAAGATCAAGATGGGGTTAGTTTGCACAGGTCTCAGGTTGGAACCTCCTTTCATTCTATCGAACTGTGAGAAAATTAGGGAAATAATACTCGTAGCTTTCCCACAGCAGGTCAGGGCTATTAGGAAGTAATGAACATCTTGTGGGATGAAGAGCATAAACCACTCTAGATGGCTGATTATCCTGAATAACTTCTGATTTCTGGGCAAAGTGCATATTTTTATTCAAGGTTTAATTAGCTTCGTGTATCACCACCATCCTTGATAAGTAAAGCAGTTATTTATAAATGGAAGGGGCTAAGCGAATATGCCATGTCTCTTCAGCTCCAGGGCCGAAGTTCTGTCTAGAGCCCTTGTTGAGCGCTGGGCACACGAAGATGGATATGCTTCAGGGAATCCACAAAAGGGATGTTTGGATCAGTAAGAGCTACTGAGTAAGGTGGCTGCCTGGCTCAGTGGGGGCAAGCATAGTTGGGAATCCATGAGGATTGAATTCAGGCGCTCTTTCTGATCAGTGCAGGGTGATACGGGCCACTGGCAACCTAAGATGGTCTGGATGGCCGGGGTAAGGTCGAAGAAAATAGAGAGCTGGTCTGGACTACAGATGGAGAAGAACCAGAGAAAGGAGACAAACAAGGGGGAAATTCACATCTGGTGGAGGTGGAAACAGGAGGTACTAGAGAGATGGGAAGGGGTGCAAGAGAGGAAGCCAAAGCTCTGGCTGGGTGAGACCCCTCCCTCAGAAAAGCAGATGGTGTGGTCATTTCTGGGCAGAGCTGGCAGGGGCTTGGCAGAGAGCATGATGGGAAGGTGAGAGGCTGGCCACTATAGTGAAGCAGCAAGGGAGGGAAACTGAACGCTTCCCTGAGGTCTTTGCTGGCGTCAGGGTCTTTTCATTGTGGAGCAGGCATTAAGAATGTTTCTAAAATCCAACACTTTGAGTGATGGAAAGCAGAGATGGCAGCCGAAGAGGTGGGCTCAAGTCCAGGCCTCACCGGGCAGGGCCTTGGGAAGTGGCCGGGGTCAATGCCCTCTGCTTCCTGGGTCCTCCCTCCGTCTGAGAGGATGACCGGTCTATACCCTCTTTCAAAGTTACTTGTATATCTGGGAGATAATGGAGCCTCATCCCACAGGACAAAGGACCTTTCAAAGCCAGAGAGAGACTGATAAAGCTCCAGGAAGAGGTTAAGGGTCATACTGTGGCCCTGCCTTGGTTTGGTCACATCCAAGGACTGATTTTACTTCTGAAGCATGTGTACTTTGTAACATTGTTAAAAGCTCTGAAAACTTCTGTCACTTTGTCTTTAGAAACGAAATTCGTGCATAGTCTGGCTTGGCTCTGTCTGAAGCAGATGGTTGTTCTAGGCATCCATGGCCTTTTAAGAGGAACAATGTGAGAGAGAAGTTGCTCTAAGGGTACAGGTCAGGGCCAGAAATTCTCACCTTCGACAGAGGCGTGAAAGAACCACTGAGACAGCTCCAGGAGCCTGCTTCATCCATAAGGTGACTATTGTCTACTGTATGGACCCTCGGGAGGTGGCTGAACATTGGTAACTGGAATGGCCACAAGGTGGCACTACGACATGTCATTGCAGATCTGTGTTTCCTTGCGAAGCAGGGATAAAAAGTGCTGAAGCTGAGGTCATGGGGAGGTCATGGGGAGAAGTGGGCTACACTGTGACTCAGCCATTGCCTGATTTGCTCACCAAACTCCTCAGTCAAAGAAGGGGCTTCCTCCCTTGCCTGGTCAGCAGGACATAGCCTCACATGACAGAGACTGACTGTCTCATTCAAGGCGCATGCTGGGCATTGGGGATGCAGTGTTGAGGGACAGAGGGTCAGACACTGGGCTACAGAACTCTGGTGGAGACCAGTTAGGGCTGCTGGTTAACTCTCCCTCCTCACCATATCATCTCCCCTTTGTACTTAATGGACAAAGGTTTTGTTTTGTTTTAATACATTATTGTGAAAACCGAATAATATAAAACACACAAAAAAAAGGCCAAGCAGATAAACACAACGGAAAGACTTATTGCTCAAACAAGAGCTCTGCGGCTGCCCTGTGTGAACCTAGCAGCTGGGGAGTGTCTGGAGCAGTCCCTGAGCTGAGGAACATTGTACCCACTGCTCCTAGAAGGCACACCAAGAGATTAAAAGGCAACAGTTGAAATTAATTAGAAAGAAACATTGTATGTAACCGGATATATCAGAACATGGCCACTATAAAATTACGGGTGGCAGAGCATATTTACCTTTAATCTTGAAGTCATATGTGTGTGTGTGTGTGTGTGTGTGTGTCTAACATGCACCTCATTTACACTGAGTTTGGCAACCTCAACTTAGTCTCACGGGTGGCTGCCTCACTGAACAGCTCAGCTTTGGTGTCAAGGGCCTAGGTCGGCTTGGCATGAGGAGTGTGGTCCTGACAGTGCTGTTTACCCATGAGTGTTGTCAGTGAGAACACGTGAGGGGCTGCCTATCCTGCTCTGGGCTGGCTCAGTACACCATCGTGTCGTGTTTGTTCAGGGTCAATAATACTAAGACATAACCTATTTCCCCATACGGTGACTGGTGCTGGAAACTGGATTTTGTACCTTTTGTTATTAATGAAGCTAGTTATAGGTCATATTCATATTCCCAGATCATCTAACACTATATAATAGCAGAGAGAAAGAGACAGAAAGGAACCCACTGGCCGCTGGCACTGTCAGAAAGCTGCTGCAGGGTTCAGTCTCTGACCCTCCCCAAGCCCCCACTTTGGCCAAGTGACTGGAAATGACTTCTTCGCTATTTTGACTTTGTTTTCCTAGCCCTTACTTGTTGACTTTGGTCAACTGAATATGGTGGAGGTGAGGGGTGGTCCTGAGAATGGGTCTTAAGGACATTTTATTTCCACTCATGGCTTGCAAACATTAGAATATCTATCGGTCAGGCTTGACAGCTTAGCTGTAATTCACCCACTCAGGAGGCTAAGGCTGGGGGATTTTGAGCTCCAGCGCAGCCTGGCAACATAGTGTCACCTTCTCTCAAAAAATTAAAACAAACAGATGAATCTCCACCAAGGCCAGGATGAATCAGCTACAGTAACTTCTGATAGTACCACAGACTCTACTCGTGGAGCAAAGTCACACCCTTTCAGCCTCAGGCTGCCACCCTCACCTTTGAGGCACAACACGTGTTCATGATTTCATGCCAGTGAGTGATTTCTCTCAAAGCATCGTTTCAGCTATATACTTAGAAAGCACAGCCATGTGGAGACTGAAGTGGCCAATTTTGCACTGAGAGAAAATTCCCCTAAGTCAAGGAAAGACAGTCTTCACAGAGAGTCAAGAACGTCACATACGTGTGGGAGACAAACACACATACATGCAAAAAGGACCACTCTCCCTCCCGAGGCAGGAGGCAAAAGAAGCTACGGAGTCCTCTGATAAGGGAGGGATGCTGACAGAGGAAGGAGATTGAATCCCACATGGAAGTCCCAGTTGCCACACTAAATTTAGACACAGTGATTATAGAGATGCTGAGGGAAAGAATAGGAATGTGAGAATTTCACACTCAGTCAAACTATTGTTGGGCTTGAGCAGAGAAGAAAACTGTCTGACCACCTACATACAGAATGATTGTTCAAGGAAGCACATCACCCACCCACAAATAAAACACCCAAAGACAGAGAGTCCAGCTCCAAATTCCAGTCTTTTCCTAATTATCAACTTAAAAAAAAAAAAAGTCCCGAGTAGCATTAGTCTCCCATGATGGTTATAGAGAGGATGTGTTGGTCCAATGAGTCTGGGAATGTTCATATTTCCTTAGCAGCGACTAAGGTGCTGGCACACCCATTTCCCCCAGTGTTTGCCAAGTGTTAACCCCCTGAGATCTCTCGAGGCTCCCAATACCTCTTCGCCACAGGAGAGGAAAGTCATGAAGCTTGACTGGCAGGTGCTGGGTCACATGATAGGGGGCAGTTGACACAAAGGTCTGTCTGTGTTACCCTGTGTCCCACACAGATGTCCGATGCAATGCAGAGCATCCTAGGCATCCTGCAGCCAAGTGCACCCACACTTACTGTGCGAGGCATTGCCTATGTAAGAAGGAACCACAAGTAGCTACTAACCAAACCTGAGCACTCACCTGCTGTCCCTGGACCAGCGTGCTCCCCGGGGATGAAGCAGTCTCCACTCTGTCTGGCTGCTGTGTGTTAGCAGCTGTCTGTGAGTCCCGGAAATAAATATGCAATGTCCGAGCTGCCACTCTAAACCTAAAGAACCAAATAAATTAAATTCAGATGCATAGGAGGTGTGAGGGGAAATTTTGGGCGTGGCCACTTGCTACTTATAGATGGATGTGTGCACTAACAGCCCCAAAGGTTTGAATAAACACCACCGAGGAAGAAAAGAGATAAACCCACAGTTTCATTGCACCCTTCACATTCCCTTCCCGTGAAGGTCATCCAGGACAGAGGAGTCTTGAAACACCACAAACCAACCTGACCTAGTGGACATTTGCAGCCTACTAAACGGCCGTATAGACTTTAATGACTTCAAGTGCTCATAGGACATGGATCAAAAGAGGCCACGCTATGGGCTCTAAAGCGAGTCTCTATGCATTGACCGAGACCATGATCACTCAGGGTGCTTCCTCTGACAGGAGGCACACTCTGCGGTAGAGCAATCTCCCAGAATGCAGGTGGCCATGGGTCAGACACTTAGCGCTGAACAAACACATGGGAACTAAATTAGAAATCTGTAACAGAACCCTGAATTGTCTCCAGGTACTTGGAAACTAAATAGCACACTTTTCTATAGCTAAGCAGTGAAAGAACAAGTCACAGTATGTTAGGTCCAGGGTACACCAAGAAGCATCTCGAGGTGGAGGCAGACAGAACAGAATTGAACAGAATTCTGTTCAATCCACAGTGTCTGAACTTACCGATTAACAATAAAGTCACAAAGTTTACCAGTTTTGATGACAGCATCTTGTCGCACAATCCTTCTTACCTTGCAATCTGGCAGAAGCAAATGTGTGTGTGTGTGTGTGTGTGTGTGTTTTATTATTTCTATACCAATTACTAATATTAACCCCTCCTTCCCCCCAGATCACACAGCATAGGATAAGGAACTGGGAGGGAGGCTTGGAGCTGTCATCCAATTGCTAGAGACAACTTAGGGTTCCCACTCCAAACATCCCTGCGTACACTACTTTGACCTTGGCCTGAGGAGCTGTGAGGAAGTGTGCTAGCCTTGCTTTTGTTTCAGTGGTTTCTCGCACAGCCTGAGAAAAATTATACAGTGATCAGTGGAGCTTATTGTAGACCTGCAAATATGGTGTGATATGAATAAAATTCACTGTAACGACAGAGGAAAAAGATAGCTCGGTCATCTCAACAGAGGCTGAGAGACACACGCATGACCATGACTAAGCAGATAACCGGAGAAAAAAGAAACTTCGTGTGGCAAGGCACAGCCAGGAGAAGATCAGCTAATGTGATGTCAACACCAAAGGTTGGACACTTTGTAAGTCTAGACAAGGAGGGTGCCTCATGACCACTGTGTGTGGCAGTGCATGGGGCAGAGACCCCAACCTATGAAAGAGATGAGCAACACACACTGTGAGCTGGGCCTCTGGCTCTCAGAGCACTTGCCTAGCATGTTGGGATCATCTTACGAGTCCCAGAGAGGCAGACAGGGCGGGGTTCAGACAGAAGACAATCCATCCATCTTTGCAAATGACTTGATAATCTTGACAGAAAATTCTAAGAAATTGCCCCTAGAAAATATTTTACAGCTACTAAATCGTTTCACAAAGTTGTAAGTTGTGTGGCTGCAACAACAGAGATCCATCATGATGCTACATCCAACCAAGGCAAAACTTGAAAAATAACATTTATACTAGCATATGCCTAAGCAGAATAAGAAAAAGAAAAATACAAGTGTTGCTCTGAGAAATTTCAGAACTAAATATGAGATAGATGAACAGATGAGTGTGTGAAATATATTGGTCAGCATCATTAAGATGTTCCTTTCATAAGTAGATGTACAGATTGCAAGTCACACTCACACACACTCACACGTAAGCAGGCACACACATACCTGTGAGATCACAGACATACATGTGTGTGCTGGTGAATGCCCTTCGTAGACATCTCCAGACTTGAAAATCTTGAAGTATCATTACCAAGAGATGATTCTGAGGAATAGCAAGGATTGGAGGAGTGAGGTGTCTAGAACACTGAAGGTTGCTGAGTTGGAAATTGTACCATCTCATAGTCAAGAGAGAGCTGGCCACCCAAGTTCTTAAAATCAAAACCAAGCCTGCCTTTACTTGACATTGCCATGAGCAAGCACAGAACTTCGAAAGAGAAAATGTTTTCTTCCTGTCTCTGTCTTCCCTCCCAGCCGCATGCCTGGGTCTGTAAGTGACACAGGGTCTCAGATAATCAGCAGAGCAAGCAAAGAGTCTGTCTCCACCTAGCTGTGGACACTAGGGGGGACTGGACTAGGGAGGAAAGATGCAGACAAAACAAGAGTTGGTGGAGTGCCGAGGTCTAGACTGCCAAGACAGTCAGCCAGCCAGCTTTAATTTGCAATACAGAGACCAGAAGGAAGCTCATGCAAGGGTCTCACCAGAAAAACAGGCCCACACTGGCCCAGCAGGAGCAGTTCTGAGGACTGAGGTGTGGCTTCCTGATTTGCACACACTTTTGAGAGGGTGACATTCCTCTACTTTGTTTTGTATCGCTGTCCTGAGAGATTAAATTCTTGCTTTCTCTCCTTGACAATGCCAGAAATTCTTTTTTACCCTGCATTATGTAAGCATAGAGGACCACTGGGCCTGGTGACTGAATGCCCTTGAATCTCTCAAGCCCCTCCTCTCTGGGCCGCCCTTCCCTCGACTCGACATTCAATAGATGGAATCCGCATCTCTGTGAGATGTTTGCATCAGCAGAGCCACAAAAGCATGCTGCGGGATCCAGCATCTTACTTTTGTTTTCCCAGCCATCTTTTGTGGTGTGGCCTGGGAAAAGCCTTAATGAGCCTACCCCTCCACCACAGAAGGTCTTGTCTGAGCAGGGAGGCAGCTTCCTCCACCTGCAGCCCCCTCCCCCCCATCCACTCAGGCTCTCTGGAACAATACTGCATTTAGCCAGCCAAGGCAGTGGGTATGAAGAAAACAAGATGGCACAAAAGATTAATTTGATGCAAGAAAATTTTAAAAGCCCAGTAGAGAAGCTATCCTACAAAAATTTCAAGGCCAGCAACTGTGAAAATGCAGAGGAGGCCTTCCAAGCCTGCCAGGTCCAGGAGAGCCCTGCAGCCTAAACTGCAGGTAGTGTGGGCTGCCAGAACCATGTATTCTGTCCTCATTTTTCTGAACACGTGTGGAATGATGGCGTTAATTTCAAAACCCTGAGTCACTGTGGTTTAACCAACTACAGATGATGAAAACAATAAAATCATTAAAGCTGACAGGGAGGCCAACATTCCCCCAAACATGAAATCCGCCTGTAGGATAAACGTGGAAATGAAGGGTGGGGGCATAAAAATTGAAAACAAACTTTAGGGAGAGGCAAGAAGTTCAGCATCACTGGGTTCCTTTAGGGTGCTAAAATTCAAATAAAAACAATCGCTCCATTGTGTCTGATGATGTCTAATTTGCTCCTGGAGTGGCTGTGAGACGGATTGGAGTCCGTCCGTCGTTCCCCGCCCCCGCTCCTGGTTTTTCAGGGTGCCATTGCTTCTGACTCCTGCGTGTCCATGTTCCATCCTGAGGTCTAACACCTCAATGCTCAGCTGTTCTTGACATATGAGATGTGCATCTGGGAAAGTAGGTTTTGCTTTGGGTAAGCTTGGTTTAGAGGATAACAGAAAAGAAACTGTATGTATAGCCAGCTTTTTCCTTGATCTGGGAAAATTCCTTCTATGATCTTATTAAATATATTTTGTATTCTTTTAGCTGGAACTCCTTCTCTCTCTTCTATGCCAAAAATTCATAATTTTTTTGCATTTATTATTTTTATTGCTGAACAGTATTGCATTGTCACTGGAATCATTTGCTCCTGCAATGGGGGTGTGAAGGCAGGAGTAGTATAGAAGCTGGGCTTGCTTTCTGAGATCAGGATTGGTGGGCTGGACTCTGAGTCTGCTGCCCATCGGGAAGACAGTGAAGGAAAACATTTGACACAATTGGCTTGAGGAAAGCATTGGGCTACTTATTTTAAGGCACTTGGGTATTCTGTTACATTGTATCCATTATTATTATCATCTGAAAGCAGTGTCCCGGTGGTGAAGCTCTGGGGTTCTTTCAACTGTGTCCACCTCAGGTCAACAGAAGGAGCAAAAATGTTAAGTTCTAACCTTGAGCTACCTCAAGCTCCCAGGATCCCCCACCCTGCATATAAACGATCTAGAATCTCTCCCAAAGACCCATGCTTGGTCCCCAGCTGAGTGCTGTTGGGAGGAGGAGCACACTTAGGAGGGAAGAAGTAGATCACTGGGGTTGGGGGATGGTTTCCAAGGGTATGGCTTGTCCCTGCCCCTTGTGTTTGTGATTCTTTCTCCTCCCTTCTTGTCTCTTCCTCTCCCTCTCCCCCTTTCTCCCCTCTCTTCTCCCTCCTTTCTCTCTCCTCTCTCTTTCTCTCCCCCCTTCTCTCTCTCTCTCAGGTTTTTTTTGTTTTTGCTCTCTATGTGTGTGTCTCTCTCCCCACTTCCCAGTCTCCATTAGGTGAGCAGCTTTCCTCCCCCATGTGATCTCCACTCTGATTACCTATTGCACCACAAGAACCAAAGCCAAGGACTATAGACTGAGCCCCCTGAAACTGTATGTCAAAGGGATTTTTCTCCATTGTTTGTCTTGAGTATTTTATTACATCAGCAGCTGACTGGCACGCCAGTGTGCGAGTGCTGTAGGATAAACTGGATCTGTTTTCTTGCTATTATTCACTCAGCTGACCACATACATAGTAACCCCCCCCCATCTTCCCAGCCATGACCCACCTGCAGCCATCAGAAGAAATCGCAAGTCTAAAATGTGTTATGCACTGTTATCGGCTCACTGCAGTGTGTGCTCAATGAATGAATAAATGCTCTAGTCTGGACCAACACACAGTCTCAGCACAAGGAAACCTTGTGTACTGGCAAAGAGAAAGACATTTCCATAATGTCTTTTACTGTCAATAGATCTGAAATTGATGAGCCGAATCCATAGTAGCTTCGGGGAGGAACTCATGGGCAGTAGATTTATGATGCTTGGTTTGTGGAAGCTGGAATTATCTGGTGGATTCTAGGATGCTCAAGTGGATATTATAGGACAGCATACCAAAGAGCAAAACACGAGATTTAAAAACACTCTGCTTCAGGTGTATCTTGATGCTTCTTGTGTGCCTCATGATCATACCCCTGTCTTAATGAAATGAAGTTGACCTTGAAGGGAAAGTCTCATCATCTTGATACCAACTCACAGTTGCATAGTCTCCAGGGCAGGGCCCAGCTGACCTCCTGGCAAACTGTGTAATGTCCACACAGGGAGGCACATACAGGAAATCCATGCAGCAGTTCTGTACTTTGTCCTCACATTGTGAACTTGGACACTGCCAAACAAGAGGATGAAGAGGTGACATGAAGGAGGACAGAGTTCTTTGAGAGCTGTAGTGCACAGGTGCTATGTTCCTGGATAGGCAATTAGCTCAAAATGAAACCTGAAACTTGGCTTTAGCCACACCTACCTGGGATCACTGTAGGGAAAGAGGAACTGTGCAGAGCTGAACCTTGCACAGCAGAAAGGGCCCAGAACTGCCTGCTCCCTCCAGGTGCCTGATTGAACCCTAGAACTACAAACAAAGAGAGAAAAATGAAACTTGGAGACAAGGCTTAAAGGAGAAGTTTCAAAAGACCATCAATCAGGTTCAAGAATTTATAAAAACAGAATGAGCTGGATGTGGTGGTGCACGCCTTTAAGCCTAGCATTCAGGAGGGAGAGGCGGGCGGATCTCTGTGAGTTCGCTGCCAGCCTGCTCTATAAAGCCAGTCCAGGACAGTCAGGCTCTGTTACACAGAGAAACCCTGTCTCAAAAAACAAACAAACATGAAGGGGCTGATAGATTAATATAAGTTAGATTTAGTGAATAC
>CAJQZJ010031983.1:1891208-1920377 GCA_907164525.1 Lophiomys imhausi | reverse complement strand
TAAATAAGTGTTAAATAAATAAATAATAACTAAAAAGTTCGGTTTCACAAACAAACAAACAGAATGAACAGGGAGAGAAAAATGAGAGAGGATCACAGAGGAGGGAGAAGGAGCAGGGGAAGAAGACACCATGGGCTGACAAGGAGCACATGGCAGAGAACAGCTTGCTCTGAAAATTACCATGATAGAGAGAAACAGCAGACATGGAGTATATGCGAGTAAAATGAGGTTTTTTTTCTGGGGAGGTAGAAAGTTAGCTTAAAATATTAAGATCTGCCTAGCCCCAGAAAAGCTTTCTAAAATCTATCAGGTGATTGCGTGTGTTTATTTATGAGTGGTGGGTTCAGGGATATCTCTGCTGCCCTAATAAATAAATGTATATATATATACATATCAATTATTAATTAATTACTGCTATAGATTGTCATACTTTCAGAATCGACAGGATGTTCTGGGGTCTCTGCACCCTTAAGATCTCACAAACTAACCACATGTCAAAGAAAGGGTTGGTTCTATATGTATATTCAGGATAAAGGTATTTATGTTAATTACAGAATGAACATCATCATTGTTGACAAATGACCAAACTTTTCTTTACAAAAATAGAATACTTGCTCTAAAACTTATGACAGTCCTCCTGTCTTTTCATGCAGAGATCTAGGATGATATCCTACCATACCAACTTCTTTATTGTGGGTCATGAACCTAAATTGTATAACTGAATGTGGGGGAATCACAAAAACTTGGCAAAGTAAAAGCTTTCTGAATGTTCAACAATAAAATTTAATACAAAATTACAAAAACAATAGATGACAGTAAAGCTGGTGAAGTGAATAATATATCTATATGTATATACATGCATCCATGTATGTATACTTACATGTGTACACACCCACTCATGTAAGCATATATACACATGTGCACAGACATCCAGGCATGTATGCATACACATGAATACATGTATACATGTAGTGTATATACTTGGAATATATAGGTATATACATATATATACATGTATCTAAATATATACACACATCCATACATGTATGCATACCCATGAACACATGCATCCATATAGATATACATGCATGTACATACACATTTATGTAGATTCATGCATAAAGGTACACACACACATCATGTATTCATTTATACACTTACATTCATACTGATATATATGTACATAATGCATGTATAAAAGTATATACGTGTGCACACACGTGACCAAATAGGTGCATGTATATGTGCACACATGTATTCATGTAACAGTTTACGCATATACAATACACATTTGTGTAAGTATGTGCATCACACAAGTGTACACATAAATGCGCATGCATATGTCAATATACATTTGCAGAATAAAAGAGCATTTATATAGCACAAGGGCTCCAGGAAGAGCTAACTTCACAGCACAGATGGTTCATCCAAACTTTTTTTTTTTTTTTTTGGTTTTTTCGAGACAGGGTTTCTCTGTTTAACAGCTCTGGCTGTCCTGGACTCTCTTTGTAGACCAGGTTGGCCTCGAACTCGCAAAGATCCGCCTGCCTCTGCCTCCCAAGTGCTGGGATTAAAGGTGTGCGCCACCACCGCCCGGCTCATCCAAACTTTTGTGTTCTCATGTTATATTAGAAACACAACAGTGCCCCGTGGTGGATGAATCACACGCTCTGCTTTGCCCCACAGCCAACATGTCCATGTCAGGAAAATGCCACCTATGCAGTTGTATACTAGAGAGTCTGTTCCACCCTGACATGAGTTTTCCTGTAGCCATGTGTGGTGGAGGTTTGGATTCCTTTGGAAACACAGTTGTGTTGAAGGAACCTGTAAAGGCTTCTGAAAGACAGACTCTTAAAAGGTGCATAGAAATCAGCCTAAAGTCTGGCACCTGAATACCTGGTCAACAGGTGTACCTCAGGAGGAGAGCATATGTTTGGCCAATGAGAAAGCATCTTGGAGCATAATTAGAGAGGGTGGATAAAAATGAAGGCCCAGAAACTCCAGAGGGCTTTTTGCTTGGCATTGCTTCTCAACGATGCTCATCACTGCTTGCTGCTGCTGAAACTTGCAGCAGAGGTTGGGTGGAGCGCAGGCAAAAAGCCTCACTGGGAGTCATAAAAATGGACACCACTAAGGGTGGCCATGACGTGCAAACCTGCCCAGAGACTGTGGTGCCCAGTGAGGGGTTGGCAACTGCCGGCACGAAGGCCTAGGATGAGAAAGGCCACTGAGAACAGAAGTGTGCTGAGGCCAGCTGAGGAGAGCAGAGCCTGCCTCATGGAGACTTGGTAGGGCCAGACAGGTGAAAACCACAGCACTCACCCAGACCAAGGCTACATGCGGCCCTGGACCTGCCAAGAGGAGGTTGGGGAAAAACTGAACAAACTTAAGAGACCTCGGCCACTGGAGCTTCTGCTGTGTTCCTGCAGATGGATTGCAACTGTTCCTGTGTTCCCTGATTTGTACAGATTGCTGACCAGTTGCCACCAAGGACCTGGGCCAGAGGATGTCTTGGTATCCTTTCTAAAGTACTTAGGGTTGGTTGGCTAAAAGATATTTACAGATATTTATAAATAGTTAAAAGTTACGCCTTCAGCCATGCTTATTGTAAGGGGAGTCCTTACTCCTTGGGTGGATAGTAAGAAAGTTTGATGCACAAGGGCTTGTGTGTATCAGGGACCTCCGGAGTTCTGCAGAAATCCATGTGCTGGGCTTCTGAAAGGAAACAGGGGAGGTTCTGTCTACAATATCCTGAAAATTCCTATCTTCAAAGATTCCCACTGGGCAGAAAGGCTGAGCCCTGCACCTCTGAGCTGCCCAGTGCTCGCTGAAGCAGCCTGGCAGAGCAAATACTTCTTGTGCACCTTGTAGTACACACTTGTGTAGACTTGGCTGCCATGGATAAGCTCAAGGGTAAGGTGGAGACCTCTGTATAGTACACTCCATCATGGGTGCTCCTCCCTGATGGCCTCTCAGCACTAGGCTACTGTACTCAGTTGAATCGCGTCTCCCCAAAAGACACATCTAAGTCCCAACCCTGAGGACTGTGAATTCTCTTGGCAATAGGCATCTGTGATGTAAGTCATCTGAGAACTCCAGTGACATCAGGGTGAAGTAGCAGCTGTAAAAGACCAGAGTGTGTCATCAGGAAAATTTTGACAACAGGAAGCGCTTACCTTTTATATTGACCCTAACTGGCTGTAAGGAAGGCAGGACAATACAAAGCAAGAAGAGCCTGGTGACAAGCGGCTTTCAGTACCCTTGTTGAACGTGCAACCACTTGTAACAGTTTCAGAGGGCTCTCATACCTCTGGTCTTCATGGGCCCCTGCAGTCATGTCCACAGCCACAGACACACACAGATAGACATACACACAGACACAGACACACACACAGACACAGACACACACACATACACACAGATACACACACACACACACACACACACCTCTTCTTAACATCCAACCAAGAACTGACACTGCAAAACCTCACAGGCCCTCACTCCCATCCAGCATGAGAAGATGGCTGCTCTGATAAAACTCCTTCTATAATCACTCTGTGGGGCGAGTCAGTCCACCCCACTTCCTACAGTTCCTGGATGGGATGCGGGGTAGTTATTTTCCACATCGCTGTGACCAAACACCCGAACAACACAACTGGAGGGGGTAGGGTTCATTTTGCTTGCAGTCTCAGAGAGATTGCATTCCATGATGCTGCACAGCATGGAGGCTGCAGAGGCTCTGTCTGTGGCAGCAGGAATATGAGGCAGTGGCTGTTCACATCATGTCTGAACCAGAAGCATAGAAAAGAAGGGTGGAACCATAGTGACCATAAGCATCAAAGGCCTTTTTTTCCCCCTTTGGCTTTTTTTTTTTTTTTTAAGATTTATTTATTATGTATACAGTGTTCTGTCTGCAGGTATATCTGCAGGCCAGAAGAGGGCACCAGATTTCATTATGGATGGTTGTGAGCCACCATGTGGTTGCTGGGAATTGAACTCATGACCTCTGGAAGAGCAGCCAGTGCTCTTAACCGCTGAGCCATCTCTCCAGCCCCCCCCCCCTTGGTTTTTTAAGACAGGGTTTCTCTGTGTATCCTTGGCTGTCCTGGACTGTCTTCCAACTCACAGAGATCCACCTGCCTCTGCCTCCCGAGTGCTGGGACTAAAGGCGTGCGCAACCAAGCCTGGCTTAGCATCCAAGGCCTTAATGACCTACTTCTATCAACCAAACCCAATTGTCTAAAGACTCCACAGCCTTCAAAACAATGCCACAAGCTGGGGGCAGAACCAGAGTCCACTGAGAGCATTACCAGCCACCATCTCCAGGGAACTCAAATTGTTCCTTCGGGCTTCTCTTAGCCCCACCCATGTCATGGAGCTATTTTCTCCCAACTGAAACATTCTCTTCTAGAGGGACAAGAAAGAGTTCAGAGACTCAGGAAGTAAATGAAATTAAAACCCCAAGAACTACTGAATACTACAAGATTCACACCGTTCTCAAGGTTCTGTAAGCAGTGACCATTGACAGGCAAAGTTTACTTGTAGCTGCTTGCATAGATGCTCGCTTGCTCCAATGATCCAGCTTTTGTGAGTCCTAACCCAGAGTGGGTTGGCACTTCTCTGATGTTGCCACCTTTGAATCAACCCCACTAAGATCACTGGCTCACTAAGCTAGACCTAGGTGGAACCATTTCTTTGATTTGTAACCATCACCCTATCTGGGGTGAGGAGTTTGTTCACATCTCCCTAGGAAAAGTCATATAACACTGATATTTCTTGAGTTAAGTGTGATCACTCTAAACCCTGAACCACAAGAAGGAGGAAGCTCCTTCCCAGTTCCTGGTGGTCACTTCTTTCATGGTCCCTTGTCATTTGCTTTAGAATGCAGCACCTATGGACACATGAAATTCCTAATTTAATATCCTCTCTCTTGTTAAATGAGGGAGAATGGGTTCTTTATAACAGAAGGCTGTTATACAGATGAGAAGGTATGAGATTGAGCCAACAAGATCAAAGACAAGATGCTGGGTTGGCTCTGACCTTGGTCTTTACAGGCTCTCTGTTGTTGCCTCTCACTAGTGACTGAAATTGCAATCGCTTGTCCCAATGCATGTGTAACATATTCCGGAGTCAGATGATCTCATTAGAATGTGTTTCCCTGTTGCAAAAGTAATTGTTCTTAAGGGACCCAGGCTATCTCTATAGGGAATTAGGGCTCATGTCATATGACTCAAAAAGAAGGGGAAGGTGGCTTAGAGATGGCTGGGGATAGGGATTCTCATTTCAGAGAAAGATTCATGGAACATGTCTGGCCAAGTCCTGTAGGTCCCAGGAGATGCTGGGGCCAATATAACTTTCTCTGAAACACAGGACTTCATCACTGCAAGACATGAACAGCGTGTGTCTACACGGATGTTAAGCTCTGAGCTGCTGGACAGAGCTAGAGTTGGATGAAAATCCTTCATCGAGCATATTTCCCAAGCAGGGGTGGAAGCCGATGAGCAAATCAACTGTTGTTCAGACGGATTCTTCCCAGTAAACAGGCAAATCTGGGTGTAAGCATGCCGAGTGGAGGGAAAGCAGCAGGCACATGGTGAACCCAATGTCTGATTATCATATGTGCCCAGTGACTTTTGACGTGTTTGATGTGTTCACTGAAAAGGGGTCTGAGTGAGGAAGGATCTAGGAAATGAGGTGGCGGGTCAAAATGAGGAGTACCGAGTGGCTGGGAGAGACAGTGTGGGGGCTGGGAGGTTAAACCCTGCCTTATGGAAAGAGATCCCTTCCCCAGCGTGGGCTAGTCCCCACCAGCACAGGCCAAGTCCTCCCAACACCCACTGAAGAACAAGGCTGCTTTGAACTTGAGCTCTATGCAGGGGGTGCTGAGATAGGCCCTTGGAGAAGGGCCAAAGGTCACCAGCAGCTGGCTGGTGTGAGGCCTCCGGTAAGGATTCTGTTTCTTAGTGAGGAAATCCTAAAGGATCCCTAGCAGAAGGTGCCGCAATTTCCCTACAAAGATTGAGCCAGTCTTGGCCTCCCTTTCTGTGCTTCTCGGGGGCCAGCTCTCCTTCGGGTCTCAGGGAATCTGGGGTCAGTGAGCAAACACGCACGCACGCACGCACGCACGCACGCACGGGGTCTGCAGCAGGGAGGCCTGGGTTCAGATGACAGCCCGGACACTCAGTCTCCATGCAGCCAGATGGCAGTGCCTCCCCTCAGAAGGGGGTGGGGGTGGGGCCAAGGGAGAAAGGGGTCCAAGCCCCAAATTCATGCAATGAACTCTCAAACCCACATGTATTTACGTCTGTAATAATTCCACTGTGGTATGTATGGGAGTCTGCTAGGATTTCTGCAACAAAATACCACAAGCTGGTCACTTAAGCAGCAGAATCATTTCTTGGGCTGAATAGAGGACGGTTCAGCACTTACTATGCAAACGCAAGGACCCGATTTTACATCTGCAACACCCATGTAAAAAGCCAGGCAGGGCAGCACATGTGCTTGGAACCCCACTGTGTACAGGGAAAAGACAGGAGAGTCCCCTGACTTTCTGGTAGTTCTACCTTCTATGAAGGATGTCATCTCAGGGAAGTAAAGCAGAGAATGATAGAGTAGGACATGCAACCATCTCTTCTGGCTGCTTTGCACACACAGGCCCATGGGCCGTGCATGAAATGTGTGCATCCTCTCCTCTCTGTCTCTCTCTCTCTCTCACACACACACATACACACTAACACATGCACGCACGCACACACACATGAAATGTATTTTTTGCAGTTTGGGGATGTCAAGACTAAGTGTGGGCAAGGCTGGCTTATCCAGGGACTTTATAAATGGCATCTCCTTTGTTGCTTCTTCAAATTGTCTTCCCTCTATATCTGTCCATGTCTGCATTTCTCCTTTTTACACGGACACTGGGCATATCGGATTAATGCCCACACTGTGGACCTTGTAGCTCTGTCACCTCTGTAAATCTTCAAATAAGGTCACCTGTGGTCTTAGGAGGGAAGCTTCAAAATAGGTGCCTGTGGAGGGGACGGGGATGTAGGATGGGGGACAAGGGTTGGGTTATGGAGGGGGAGAGGGGACACAACTAAATTATGGCAGGACTTTGCCTTTACTCCCCCCCCCACCCCGCCAGCACCACTATGAACCTGAAGTCCTAGAAACCACCATAAGCTGTGCACAGGGACGCAGCTGTAGAAGCTGCCAGAATGAATTATTCACACATGTGCTTAGGAGCAGGGACCAGGCCACGGTGTATTTCAAAGTTCCCAGTACTGAGCATGTTGAATGCCGAAGGGCAGAAATGTCTTTACCCTTCTTACTAATTTAGGGTCCCTCCATTTCTTGATGAGCCTCAGAAAAAACAGAAGTAATGTCTAGAAAACTGTTTGCATAACTGAACAAAATATCTGCCTTGAAAACAGAGAGCATGAAATACCAGGGAAGGGTGCTGGTCCCAGGACAGTGCTGTGTGCCCATGTGGTCACACAGAAGGAGCCCTGACCTCTGCAGAGGTGGCTCAGCAAAAGCCTCCACAGCCCAGGGGCTCACTGAGCTCACCCCTTCCTAGAGAAGATGACAGGAGGCCGAGGCAAGATGATGGTCAGGCCATTGTGGGGCCTGTTGGGGCCCCAGTGAAACTGCCACTGTAGGACATGGGACAGGGATAAGCCCTTCACAAATGGCAGGACCTAGAGGCAAAGGTTCAGGCTGCCTGGCCAAGCATGGCTCCTTACACACTGCCTGGCTCTCCTGTTCAATCCATTCTTACAGAGCTCTCTGTGTGCTGAGCCCTGCTCTGAGCCCATAGATCAGAAGTGAGAATGACTCATGAAATCCTTGCTGTCTGAGAACTAGTATGTTACAGGGATAGACCTGCAGCATATAAGCTGACCACAATCTCAGGTTGCGAGAACCCCAAGAAACACAACTAGGAAAACAAAGTAAGGGCAGGTAGAAACCAGAGGGCTGCATTCTGTCTGGAGTAAAACCCTGAATAAAAATGTGGACAAAGAGAATTGCTTAGTTTATACTTTCTTTTTTTTCTTTTTTTTTTTTGGTTTTTTGAGACAGGGTTTCTCTGTGTAACAGCCCTGGCTGTCTGGCTGTCCTGGACTTGCTTTGTAGACCAGGCTGGCCTCGAACTCACAGAGATCTGCCTGCCTCTGCCTCCCAAGTGCTGGGATTAAAGGCGTGCGCCACCACGCCCGGCTAGTTTATACTTTCTTATTAGGTGTGTGTGTGTTCTGTCAGCCCTGCAGCTTGGAAAACAGCAATGGATGCACTTTCTTAGTATGTGCATCGGTAGGCAGGGGAGGAGAGAGCAGGCACCGGACATACACATCTTGCTAGAGACATGCTCCTACAGCGATACTTCAACTACCGGTAGGCTGCATGGACAATGAGGGTCCCGATCGCATCATAGCCAGCTTGGCTTCTGCAAGCGCACACTATTACCATGTACAATCAGCCTGACCATGGAGGCACTGCTCAGAACGCACAGAGCTGTGGAGCCGGGACTCTTAGCTGAACTGTTTCACCTCCAAATTCCTCCTCACCTTTGACTTCTGTGTCCCCTGAGGGTGACCATAGGAATGAGGGAGAAACCTGTCATGCTGACGGTGCCTCTCACTGCTCTGTCCACTTGGGAGAACCCGCTTCTGCCATTTCTCCTGTCAACCTGCAATGAGCAGTATCCATGGGACTTCGCCAAATCCAAGTGATTTCTCAGGGCCTTTTGAAAAGCTGTCCATTCTGGGCTTGCTAAAGAAAACCAAACATCTTCCCAAACAAGTCAGAGAACTTGGCACTGATCAGAATTAGCCATGGTTATCTGAACAAACAGAAGGTCCTAGAAACAGACAGGATTTCAGGGCCAAGTAGGTTTAGTCTCATGTTCGTTAGCATGTCCATGTGTGTCCACACAGGCTACTGATCAGTTCAGTTCCACTTTTGCCTTATTTGTGCATAATTTAACAGCCTGTGGACTTTGGGCTGGCTGAGGCACCGTTGCTTGGTTACCATGGTACATTCTTAGTTTGGATACAGCCTGCTCACACAAGACAGCTAGCAGTTCACTATATAAGGCTACTTTGAGCCAAATATGTTATTCAAGGATGAGAGGCCAATTTAAAGCAAATTAAAAGGCTTCCATTTGTTTTCTATATGTTTGTTTCAGGCATTTTTAGTGGAACTCAAGTTCACATAATCTAATGAGTCTCTATCCTTGGCGGTACTTGACCACCTTGGCCTCTTGTATTTCTTTCCCTCATCATACAAAGGGAGCCACTTCAACCCCAAAGTTAGCAGCTACCACCTGGGCATCCAGCCCTCCTCTTGTGCTCCTCACCCCACCCTCACCTCTCCACGGGTGGCCCCATCCTGAGGGATGTTCAGTTGATCTTACAGAGTTAGCAGTTATGTATGTCTTTGTCAGTGTGAGTCTAGCCACCATGTTTATATTTGCTGGGCTTTGTGCTTTTCCGTTGTTTTTGGTTTGTGTTCTGTAAAACTGGAAATTGAACCCAGGGCTGCAGAGTGTCCCCTCATTCCATCTCCCTTTTCCTTCCTTCCCTCCCTTCTTTCTTTTTTTTACAGAGTCTTACTAAATTACTTGGGCTGGCCTTAACTCACTCTGTCACTCAGGGAAGTCTTTTGGTCATCCTTCCTTAACTTCCTAAATAGCTACAGCTACAGGCCAGTGCCACCAGGACTTGCTGTGTCCTATTAAAAAAAAAAAAAATATATATATATATATATATATATCTCCTTCAAGCCCTTAGTAGAGTTTAGTCTCCATCCTGCAGCAGCTGGGGACATCACCTTCTGGCACTGCCACTAAGATCAAAGTTGCCCCCACTGAGCCCAGCACTGCCTCCAGCTCAACACCTTGAAGGTTTAAATGTTTTTGAAGAACCAAATCCACAAGTAATTAGTGGGTGGTTGTTTTTTTAACAACATTTTCCTGCATTTGACATACTCTGAGCTTGGACAATCTGGATTACGCAGCATCTTGACCTTGACGGACTACATTAAAGGAAACTGAAAACATGCCAATTTTGGTTGCCAAAGTCTTTATCCCATTTATGTTAGCCAAGGCTTCTAACTGGATCTTAATGTTTTATTTCCAAACAGTGCACTCACCCTGTGATGGCTGTCACCTGACTGAGCAGCCTGGGATTATCTGAGGCTAGTGTGAATTGCTAAATTCTGAAGCACTGAAGGCTCATGGGATAAACTTGGCACAGGTCTGTGTTTGGGGCACATTTACTGAGCTGTGACTGAGGTGGCAGAGTGTTTAAATCTTTAATTTAAAAATAAGTCATTTGTCATTTCTGGAAAGAGAGAGTTGTAGATTAAAGACAATTACAGAAGACCTTATGACTTATGCTTTCGTGGTGATTCATGTAATAAATTGGAGGAAAACCCTGAGAGTTAGAGCCTCATAAATACCCCAATCACGGCTAATGAGAACTCATCCTTCATGTTGTGCACAGTACTCATCATGAAGCAGTGAAAATTCACTAACCATTCTCAGTTTATCATCAAGCTGAAAACAATTCTATACTGTGGGATACAAGGATGTGTCATAATCTCAACACTGCAGTGTGGCTCAGTCACCGTTCTGAAGACACATGGCAGCCCCAGAGAGGAACAAACAGGAGAGCTGGATGGAGCCTCCTGGGAACCTCTCAGTCCACAGTTTCCCAGGCAGTCCAGTAGCTTAAAATAAACTCAAGACCTTTCTGAGGCTTGGATTCAGCACCTCTGATTAGAAACGGCCCCCACATTTGGAGACACAGCTTATCTCTGGTAAGCCTGCTGTTTCTGGCCTCGGGGACTGACAGTGCAGATAGCTATGCAGTTTCTGGCCGTTGTGACACTCTGCAGACCCCATGCATCTGACAGGATGGCCTTCTACCCTTGGTCATCCATCTGATGGAGATGGATGGCTCTGTCAGCAAGCATGCAGTTCTCTTCCTCAGAGGTGCCAGCGCAGCCGGGGCAGAGGTAGCCAGGGCAGGCCAGAGGTAGCACCGTGGCCTGGAGAAGCAGCACTGACAAATATCCTATTTACACACTACTTTTCTAACTTTACTTTCTAGTACAGAGTGTGAATTCCAGGGACAGTGAGGCACACTGTGTCTGGTGCAGTCCCATGGGCCCTTTGTTTCCTGTGGTCCTGAGTTTCACCAAGGGGGGTGCCAGGAAGTTCTGTATGAAAATGCATACACTTCTACATTTTCATATATCCCAGTGCTCAGTGTTTTCTGGTGTGTCTTAAATAGTGGTTTGACACACAGGAGAGCTAGCATGAAGGGTACATCTGTCAGAGTAAACTGAACAGGCCCTGGACCCAGGCTCTGGGGCTGGGGGCAGGGCAGGGCTTCTTCTACCGGGGTTCTGATGCCTGGCATAGAGAAATGGTACTGATAGCCACGTGGTGGGCTATGGGAAGGCCAGAGCTTCAAGTCCATGGGCTTCTGATGGCCTGTCAGGACAAAGACCTGGGTCTATGAAAGGAAGTGACTCAGGACTCCGAGAACTAGGGCCTCCTTTGGCTCACCTCAGTCCTGTGACATGTCTTGGAGCTAAAGAAGGAAGGTTCTTTTGTCTCCACTCATTCCGTTACTGAAAAATCAAGGCTCAGAGGCAGCCTGATCTACAGAGCAAGTGCCAGGACAGCAAAGACTACATAGAGAAACCCTGTCTTGAAAAAAAACAAAAAAAGAAAAAGAAAATCAACGCTCACAGAAGTTAAAAAAACAAACCTAATCAACACAATACAATGCAACATAACACAATATAATACAATGCAATGCAAGAATGGCATACAACACAACGGAATACAATAAAATGCAACACAATACAGTGAAGCATCTCAAATGAAATCCACCTCATGATTTCTGCACACTAGCATTTGTCCCTCATAAAATAAAGTGAAATTAAATAAAGTAGCTGGATTTATGAAAAGAAAAATCCTGTGTGTGTATGTGTGTGTATACATATGTATGTATATTTCCACAAAGGCCAGAAAGAAGTTGTCAGATCCTCTAGAGCAGGAGTTACAGGTTATTGTGAGCCGTGCAACTTGGAAGCTAGTGGGAGAGCCCAGTGTGTTGTAGGTGGTGCCACCCCTGGCTGGTGGTCCTGGGTTCTATAAGCAGGCTGAAAGCTGGGCGTAGTGGTGCACGCCTTTAATCCCAGCACTTGGGAGGCAGAGGCAGGCGGATCTCTGTGAGTTCAAGGCCAACCTGGTCTACAAAGCAAGTCCAGGACAGCCAGGGTTATTACACTGAGAAACCCTGTCTCAAAAAAAAAAAAAAAAGAAAGAAAGAAAGAAAGCAGGCTGAGCAAGCCAGTAAGCAGCACCCCTCTGTGACCTCTGCATCAGCTCCTGCCCCCAGGTTCCTGTCCTGACTTCCTTCAACAATTGATAGGGAGGTATAAGCAAATAAACTACTTTTTTCCCCAATTTGCTTTTTTGGTCGTGGATAGTCATGTCTACAACTGTGCTCAGTTAAATTTGAATTTCAAGCAAATAATTAATATACTTTCAGTACAAATTGACCCATGTAATATTTGGCCCCTACTTCAATATGTGAAGTGTCTTTTCATCACTTTTCTAGAATTATCTTTGGACAGATATGCCATACTTCATCTGTCTGTCCATCTATCTGACCATCTTGCCATCTGAGGAAGCATGGTCTCCATGATCAAGAGCCTCCCACTGCCTCATGTCAGCCCTGACTCGGGGGCTTCCACATGAAACATTTGTACATAGCACCAACCACAAAGGGAAAAGGGATCCTCACAACAGCACTGTCTAACAACCAGCTGGATCCCTCAGTTTGCTCTTGAGCTGCTGGGAGATAGGGGCAGTGTCAGGTTAAAGCTGAGCCACCATGGCCCCAGCAGAAAGCCGCAGGAAGAGTAGTGTGCCTGGCCCTTCCTCTCTGGTGGCCCTTGTTGCATGTCCCTCTGGGCAGGCTCTTCAAGAAACATGGTCTAGTGTCTCCTCACGGGAAGCCATAATGTACCTCCCTGAAGCCACCTCTATCAAGAGATCCTGTGTCACAAGAAAAGTCAAGCCTACCTGTTATTTTATTGAGAGGGTTCTGAAGTGCCTCACAGAAATCTAGCTCCGAAACAGTCCCCGAAGCTGCCACTAAGACCACACAGGGGGCTTACAGCCCTTGAGATTCATCCTCCCACAGCTCTAGAGCCACAAGGCCGAACTGAAGGTGCCAGCAGGGTCACATTCTGAGACTGGAGGAATCCTCTTTTACTTCTTCACAGATTCCATGGGGTCTTCAATTCCTAGTGCTGGCAGCCAGTAAACTCCAGTCTCTGCCTTCATTCTATAAGGTCCTTATCCCCATGGGTCAGTCCCATGTGGCATTTCCTTTAGCTTTAAAAAAACTGAAATATCAGGCTGGGGAGATGGCTCAGAGGTTAGGAACATAGGCTGCTCTTCCAGAGGTCCTGAATTCAATTCCCAGCAACCACATGGGGGCTCACAGCAATCTATAATGAAATCTGATGCCCTCTTCTGGAATGCAGATGTACATGCAGATAGGGCACTCATATACAATAAATAAATACATCTTTTTTTTTTAAAGACTTATTATGTATACAGTGTTCTGTCTGCAGGTATATCTGCAGGCCAGAAGAGGGCACCAGATTTCATTATCGATGGTTGTGAGACACCACGTGGTTGCTGGGAATTGAACTCATGACCTCTGGAAGAGCAGCCAGTGCTCTTAACCACTGAGCCATCTCTCCAGCCCAAATAAATACATCTTTTTTAAAAAGGAGAAATTCTAAAAAAAAAAAAAAAAAAAAAAGCAAGCAAACAAACAAACAAAAACCCTAAAATATCCCAGTCATTTGATTTTACCAATGAAGACTTGGGAGCCAGCTGGAGTGGAAGCCTATCTCTAGCTCAGAAGGCAGAGAAAGTGCCCAGCTGAATCTTCCTATTCAGCTGAAAACCCCAGAGGAAAAAGCCCAGAGCTAAAAAGCCCCAAAGAACCTAGAGGAAGAAGCCTTGAAGAAGACCTCTGAAGAAGAAAACCTTCTGAAGGAGAACATCCAACTCCTTCTCCACACTGTCTTAAATACCCCTAAGTTCAATGTTCCTCCTTTCTTTTTCTTTTCTTTTTAAGTTTTTCAAGACAGGGTTTCTCTGTGTATCCTTGCCTGCCCTGGACTCACTTTGTAGACCAGGCTGGCCTTGAACTCATAGAGACCCACTTGCCTATGCCTCCCAAGTGCTGAGATTAAAGGCGTGAGTCACCACACCCGGCAATTACAGACAGCTGTGAACTGCCATGTGGGTGCTGGGATTTGAACACTGGTCCTTTGGGAGAACAGTCAGTGCTCTTAACTGCTAAGCCATCTCTCCAGCCCTGCCTCCTTTCTATTTAATCCCTATCAGCTGGTTTCTTGTTCTGCCTCTTGACCTAGGATTAACTTTATTTACTCCAGTTTACAAAAAAAAAAAACAAAAAACTCTTAGATTAAAGATATGTGCTTAGAGCTGAGCCACACTGTAACTATTTGTTTACAACAAACAAAAAGTTCTAGGATTAAAGGCTGAGCCATACCACAATCAGAAACAGGCTTTTACAGTTTCTTGGGGTTCACAATGTGATCAAATATTCTGCAACATCTTAGAAATAGGAAAGCAAAAAAAAAAAAAAACAAAACAAAAAACAGGCACTGCTGACAAAGGCCGTCAGGCGTACCTCCTCTTTCAGAGCGCAACTCCAAGAGGCGCAAAACTTACTGTAACACAGAAAGTAAGTAGATGCTGCCCAGGAAACCATAGCAACAGATTCCTGCCCTGTAGCATCCAGTGTATTAGAGAGCTCTTCTATTCAGTCACAGGTCTTGTCTGCACCTTTGTTGCCCACAGGGTTGTGAGTTCCCTTTGGGGTCAGGTGTCCCTGCCTCGCCACACAACCAGCTTGAGCCGGCGAGGAGTTGGAGAAGCTCTTCTCAGAAGCCCAGTCACCGCAGGTGTTTTTGCAAGCTGCTGAGTCCATCCTGTAAGGAGCGGTGGTGCCCCCTTTGCAATCGCACAATTGCAAAAGGAAAAGAAGAGTTTCACCTGCCCTGGCTTGGTGCGACCTATCTGGTGCCTGGGAGCTGAGGGCTGCTGCTGTTTAACCACAAGTCTATCAAGGTGATTCCCTTTTGTTCTTTTCTCAACCAACAACAACAGTTGTGGTTTTTTTTGGTTGGTTGGTTAGTTGGGGTTTTGTTTCTTTGTTTTGTTTTTTGTCTGGGGATAAAACAAGGGCCCTTTCATACCCTGGCACATGCTCTTCCACTGAACTTTATCCCCAGACCTTTGGTTGGTATTTTTGTTTTGAGATACCCTTTTGCTTCTTAACCCAGGCTTCTGAGTTACCTGCTGGGTTTCAGACTAAAGACAAGCTGCTGAGGTGCATATTCAACATACCAAAGCGGACCTGGTCTCCAGCTTCTCTCAGCATCCTCAAAGCCCACCCATTACCCATTACAGAGAATGGCTGGCATACCCTGCCTCTACCCTGAACTTTTCAGATCAGGGTCTGGGCTTCCCCTCCCCCTGAAGTTCTTTCCTATATAATCTAGACATTTTGGTCTCCCCCCTCTCTCTTTCTACATCTCTCTATCCCTGCATGCATACTCTCTCTCTCTCTCTCTCTACACCCTCACCTCTGTCACCCCATGGCAACTTCCCTGGCCAAGTACCTTGGGACTAGTGAACTCACCCAAGAGCTCCTTCCTAATAAACCTGCCTTTATGTCTTCGTAGACTTTAATCTGATTTGATTCACTCATTTTGTCAGCAAAGAATAGTTTATCATTACCCAATCAGCTATGTGTAGTATTTTGATTTGATTCTTCTTGGTATACTAGTCAAGGTAAACATATTGACCTCCACAAATAATTATTATTCTTTTTGTTTGTTTGATTTATCTTTTGAGACAAGGTCTCACTCTGATGCCCAGCATGGCCTAGAATTCTCTATGTAGCTCAAACTAGCCTCACGTACAGGGCAATCCTCCTGAGTTAGCTTCCCAAGTGCTGAGGGTGTAGGCTTGAGCCTCCACACTTGGCTGTTCATCGTTTCTTTGTAGCAAAAGTTTTAAAATCCTTCCTTATAGATTTGGAGAGATGCCTCAGTGAAACCCAACCTTTTTAATTATTAAACAGTTATTTATGAACTACTATATTCATTTATAACAAATACACTTAACTACAATTCCTATAAATTCCTACAACCCCTAAGAACTAACCACTAAACCTATTGATAAGGATATACAGTCTCTGGGGCAGGTCCTCAGTTGTCAGGAACACAGTCTCTGGGGTAGACTCTTTAACTCACTTAGCAGTCCTTTTTCTGGAATATCTCAGACGCAGGTTCGTCAGGGTAAATTGGCTATGGCAGTCTCACCTTAAATAAGGCTTGAGGCTTTCTTCTCTCTGGGAGACCTCAGCCGTCTGTAGGCCAACTTATTTCCTTTGTATCAGCAACTCTGCCACTCTGCCTCAGTCTTTAAAGCCGGCCACAGTTCCGTTCAGGCCACTGTTTGGACAGGTCAAACCCCTCTAGGCAAGAGCTGAGCCACAGGGTTTAGTCCTTGGCCTTTTTCTGTCTTGCTGAGGCTTTCTCTGCTCACCAGCTTCCTTCTGCCTCAGGGAGATCTGGCCATCAGTTCACCAGCACTTTCTCCAGCAGGACTCTCGGAGCTCTCTAATATTGAGGGCCCTTAGCACGCAGTTCTCCGGGCTCATCCACTTGTCCTTAAATAGGATCGCTCCTTGTTCCACCTGCTTCAGCTTAATTTGGGCTCTGCCCACTTAGCAGCTGAAAACAATGCCAGGTCATAAAGTCTTTGCTTGTTTCACCTGGCTTCAACCTTGTTTTTCAGTCCAAAGAGACTCCCCTCATTTCACCTGACTTCTTCCATAAGCTGATAAGCTAATTGCTCACAGCGAAATTGATCTTCATGCCCCGAATTAAGAGACTGTATCAAAAACCTAGATATTCACTAAATCTAACTTATATTAATCTATCAACCCCTACACCTCAGCAGGTAAGAACAGTGACAGGGCTCTTGAATAAGGCCTGGGTTCAGTCCCCAGCACCCACACAGCCGCTCACAACCATTTGAAACTCCAGTTCCAAGGGATGCAGTACCCTTTTCTTGCCTCTGTAGGCACCCGGTCCAAAGGCAATGCACAGAAATGCATGTGGGGAAAACAGTCATGCACACAGAACAAACAAACAAACAGAAACTTTCCCTGTTGCTTTTTGAAACATTCAGTACATTTTCATGACATGATATCACCCACTGTAGTCCAGCACTCAGACACATCCCTTCCTATCTGGAATTCAGTGTTAATATTGACTCCTCCACTCCATGAATAGGTATGTGGGTGGGGAAGGGTTTCTTTTTCTATTTTAATGATTACAATACCCTGACCAAAAATAAACTTAAGGGTGAAAGGGTTTATTTTAGCTCACAGCTCAAGGTACAGTCCACATCGGTGGGGCAGCCAGGTAGCAGAGCAGTTGGCCACACAGCGCCCACCACCGTGGGAAGCAAACACTGGACACAAGTCTGTCGATTTGAACAATGAACACTACACTCCAGCTTGTTGATTTTTAGAGTCTGCTTATTTGTTATGTGTATTTTGGCATATCCTCCAAATGGAGGGCCCGAGTCGCTGTGGTGATGGATCATCTTGTTAGTGGTTTGTCCGACATCATCTGCCATGAAAACCAGCATAGGCCATGCCTTGTTAGGAAATGCCGGTGCCATCTGGTCCTTCAAAAAGTTAACGTTTGTCCTTTAGTGAAAGAGAGAGAAGCAGGAAGCATTTGTGATTGAATTAAGAGTGATTAATAATTCCAGCAATGAATGCTTTTTTTAGGCTGGAGGTAGCAGTACAGACTTAGATCAAGACTTTGGTTCCAGAATGATCTGTGTCACCTTGATGAAGTTTCGTGACTTTTCCATCTCTCATGTCCCACATGCAGTGTGGGATTCTCAGGCTTAACCCAGAACCTGTGTTCTTTTGATTTTTCAAAGAAACCCCATGCTTGCAGGTGAAGTCTTGATCAGATAGTCAGTCCTAGGATGTTTGTAGTGTTAAAAAATGAAGTGTATCAATAGAAGAAGAGAAGGTTGCTTTCAGATAGCTTGATCTTCCTCACAGAAAAGTCCCTAAACTAAACTTCAAACCATGCCAGGTCTGTGGGCAGGTTTTGGGCCCCTTCCACTCCTGGGCCTGGGCATTTGGAGGGACACTGCCATTGCAGCCCAGAGGCTTCCGTTCCTAGCTCAACCATGGCAAAAACCAGAACTTTCACGTCATAGCAGACCCTGCTAAACACCCCACTGAGACACAGGCCTGCTGGCCAAGTAGCCAGCTAGTTCAACTAGTAACTCAAAGGCTAGAAGGGCCTTCTTCAGTTGTTGAAAAACCATCAGAACAGAATGTGAAGCCCAGGAAAGGTCCAGTGTGAGAATAATGTGCAGAGAATCCATAAAAGCCGATATGTAGAGAACATCTAAAAGCCAGGAAACAGGCACATTATCTGGAGACACAATGGCAAAGAACTTTGAGCCTGCACACATAGCCATGGACTCCAAACTGTGTGTGTGTGTGTGTGTGTATGTATGCACATGCGCATGCTTATGAATGTCAGAGGACAACCTTAGGTATCACTCCTTTGGCACCATCCACTTTTTCTTGTTGAGATAAGGCCTTCTTCTCACTGACCTACAGCTTGCCTCGTGTGTTAGGCTGGGTGGCCACTTAGCCCCAGGGATTTACCTGAATCCATCTCACCGGAACAGGGATTGCAAGTATACACCACCATACTTGAATATTTTTTTTTGGGGGGGTTGGTTGTTGTGTGTTTTCTTGTTTCCTTTTTTTCTTTTCTTGTTTGTTTGTTTGTTTGTTTGTTTGGTTTTTCTTTTTTTGAGACAGGATTTCTCTGTGTAACAACCCTGGCTATCCTGGAACTTGCTCTGTAGATCAGGCTGGCCTCCAACTCACAGAGACCTGCCTGCCTCTGCCTCCTGAGTGCTGGGATTAAGAGTGTGTGCCATCACTGCCCACCTGTTTTGTTTTCTTACCTTGAGTATTTATTAGAAATTGAACTCAAGTCTTCATACTTGCAAGACAAGCACTTTACTGAGTAAGCTATCTCCCCAGCTTGCTAAAATGAAAATTTTAAAAGATATTTACAATATTATAAAATAAAAATAGCTCCATCACATGAAAATTATAGTGTTAAAAAAATCAGTGAAAAGAGGACACTGTTTTACATTTTATAGTATTTTCAGCGTGTGACCTCAGAGAAGACAGCTGGATTCCAGTTTTGCGCCTGCCTGCAGACTGCCATATGCTGCTTTAGTTGACATCTGTGGAGAGAAAATATGGCCTTGTTTAGGACTGGAGCTGGGGAAGGAGCCCCCTGAGATGGTCTAGGAATCTGCAGGGAAGGGCTTTGAGGAGCTGATCTGGGCAGCCAGCCATTTGTGAGATCATGGTATCCCTCGCACAAATGGGGTTTAAAAAGCAAAGGATTGGCAGCCATCCAAACGTATCTTAAAGGGCTCTGATTGAATAAATTACAACTCATTTGTAGACTGGGAGTCTATACCATCTTTAAGACAGCGAAGCAGCTGTGCATGTGCTGGTGCACACTTACCTCAAAGGATGTGGCATTGCAGTGTGGAGCCTCACCAAGCACCGAGCAGAAAGCCAGCACCTTGCTGTCCTCAGGGCTGGGCTGGTGTTGGCAGTCCGCACACACGCTGTTCCTCGAGTGTCCTTTGTTCTTGCTAATTTTATTATGCATTTGTGTGTGTGTGTGTGTGTGTGTGTGTGCGCGTGCGTGCGTGCGTGCGTGCGTGCGTGTGTGTGTGTGAGAGAGAGAAAGAGATTCAGCCAAAGAATTAACTAATTAACCAGTGTAAGTGAAAAACTTAACCTATATTGTAGGTTATTCTAAAAATGAAGTACATAAGTGCATGGGAAAGTATACAACCCAATGAATACACCCCACAAATGAGAGCTGTTATAATAGCAATGATAATCATTATTATTAAATAACAGAATGGCCCTACCCATAGCTCTGTTGTTTAATTTCCAGGGCTTTCCCTATTCAGGGCTCTCCATATTAGAACGGGTCTCTACTTGTCTCTCTTGAGGTGATCCTGGGCTGGTCTGAAGGGCACTGTGCAGTAATACCCCCATGTAGCTGGTAAGCTGTTATTATCAAATGTTAAGCAGTCTGCCAGTCTGTTTGCTATTCATATCACTGTCAAACTGTGTCTTTTCTTCCAGGGGTTATGTCATCAACCTCCATTACAGAAAGCCTTCTGAAGACCCAGGGTTCCCACACCGTCACTGAAGCTCGGTGCTCTTTTACTTCGGGTGTGTGCATTCTCTCTAAGGATTTGCCGCCATCTTGAGGTTTTCACACCTCCCTAGTTCAATTGTAATTGTCCCATTGATAATATTATGCCCCCAGCATACAATAAAGTCATCATTCTGCTTCACTTGCTCTTAGTTATTCAAGATTTCAGACACCACAGGTGCTTACTCCCCATGTTATGCAATACCCACACCTAAATTTAAGATTCAGTCTGTTTAGGAAAAATGTCACACACAAAAAAATTTTAAATTACCTTATTGATTTAAAACAGATGAAACAGGAAGCTCTTGGCCCTCACATGACTGACAAACTGAGGGAGTATTATATGTGAGGGCCCACCTCATCTGAGGAGTACCAAGACAAGGAATAAGGAGGGAAGGAGGGAAGGAGGGAGGGAGGGAAGGAGGGGCCAGGAGGCGAGGAGGGAGGAAACTGTGTTTGAGAGGTAACTTGAAAAAACAAATTATTTTTTTTAAAAAAAGGGTAACTAAGTTTTAAAAATATAATGAAAATAAAATAAAAAATTTTCAAATGATAATTTACCAAAGGCATATTTGCCTTACTGACATTAAGGGGAAAATGGTCCTAATTTCAGGTTAGAATGTTAGACCACAGGTTGGCACATAGCTCACACATTCCGGGATATCAGCTTATAAGTTTTTTTCTTATATATAAAGGATTATTTTTGTTGTTTGGTATTAAAAAGGGAGTTAAGAGGTTTAGAATGTTGTAGGTAAATTAAGGGTTACTAGAGTTCACCCTGGTTTTCTAAAGTTCTAAAAGCTGAAGTAATTTGGAGCTGAGATAAAATATTTGAGAAGGGCAGTGTTAACCCATGGCTTTAACTCCAGCAGAGACAGGAGGATCACTATAGAGTTAGTTGTCTTTTAAATTCTAGAGTTACAAGGAACAGGGTGGTGATGGCTCACACCTTTAATCCCATCACTTGGGAGGTATACATCTTTAATCCCAACACATTGGAGACAGAAACATGCAGATCTCTGAGTTCAAGACCAGCCTGGCACAGAGCAAGCTCCAAATAGAGAAATACTTAGAACTAAGGGTGGTGGTGCACACCTTTAATCCCAACAATTGGGAGGCACATGCCTTTGATCCCAATACTTGGAAGGCAGAGACAGGCACACAGGATTTGCAATGATTTAAGTTTAAAAGCTACTTGGAAAAGGCATGCTGAAATTCAAAGTGAATTGTCATTTGTGACCTCAAAATATACACACTTAAAGGTAGGTTTAGTTCCAAAATATCAAAAGATTTTTTTAAATCTCAATTAAAAGATAACATTTGTCATATTGTTAAAAAACAAACAAACAAAAAAACCGAGTTTGCTTTAGGAAAGATATTATCTGACCCCCCCTCAAAAATGGAATGCCCCAGACTTAGGATTAAGGACAGGGCTCTGTTCTATTCCAGGAAAAAACAAAACCATCCATCTAAGGAGTCCAGGGGCAATTGAACTACTGAAGCCTCTGAAGAAAAGGGACCAGACACCAAAGAAGACAACTAGCCCAGATGATCCAGTCTCACAGACTTCCTTGATAACTGTTTCCTCAAAAATCCACAACCAGAACAACTCAAAATGGCTAAGATGGTTCAGCCCCACAGACTGTTCCAGCCAGGACTTCGGTAAAACCCTGAAGTTCAGCCTCTGACTACAAACTTCTTAGGACATTTAAATAGCTGAAAACAAAAGAACTAAACATCAAATGTTACTATTAACTTGCTTAACCATTTTTCCATTCTTATTTGGGCCCCCAAACAGGTTTCCTATATCCCACATCAGCAGGAAATAATTTTAAGAGAGTGATGTCCCATTCCCAGAAGGTAGGGTAGGTGATTTTTTCCCCATTTGATCATTTGATGGGTTATAGATGTTTGTTGTTATTTAGGGGGATTGGCTAAAAGTTATTAAATGGTCCTGTAAAATAGGTTTTGGAGGTTAGACCCAGGGATTTCTCTCTTTTTCTTTTCTGGGTCCTTCTTTCTTTCCTATGTGGGGGGAAAAGACTTGGAAAAAAAATGGGGATATACACATAATATAGGAATGATAAGGAAAAAGGGATAGATTATTTAATATGCTCTTATATCTTTGTATATTGATACAAAATTTAGGTTAACTCTTTTTAAGGTATTGTACCTATGTAATGCTTAAAAATGTAAGGTGAAGTTTTGGCCTTTTGATAGCAACTGTCATTAACTGTTTAGGATATTAAGAAATGCAAACTAATAGTTATTCAAACATGTCATTTTGTTAGGTACTAATGTAGTGTATCACAGATGTTTCCTAAGTTAATCAGAAATCAAGTTGCTAAGAGACAAGCAACTTCCCAGCACCCACATGGCAGCTCTCAACAGCCTATAACTCCAGTTCCAGGATATCCATGACATCCAATGCACATAAAAAATAAAAATAATAAAAAAATAAAAGAGACAAGCAACATTTGTTTATCCAAATATATGGAGATAGATAGGTGGTCTTCAAAAACCTCAAGACATCTGTAGAATATGGCATTTAAAGATGTTTTATTAAGATTTTTTGATATTGAGACATGTCAGCTCCTGACAGCACCCCCATTCTACTCCAAGTAGATGATAAGCTTCAAAGAATCTCCATGTGGAGATGGTTGCATTAGTGACAAGCTTGTCACTGAGCAAGAAAAACCCCTTGCTTCAACTGTAGACAGAATGCTGTCCAAAAAGGACAAAACTTGGAAGCAGGTAAGACCTAGCTCTGCAAAGACAGGGTAGGCAAGTCCTTCATAATTCCTGCTTTACAATTAACATCTGTCAGAGATACTGGGCCAGAAGGCTAAAGATAGATTCACTAATGTATTGAGAGAAATTGGGGACTGTCCAGGCAGCCAGTTGTCTGTCATTTCTTAGTTTTGGAAGCTGCTGGGTCTGTACTTCCTGTTTATTCAGATATATTTATCCTTCTCAGGTCTCTGATGTGGTTGAAAACTGTATAGTTATAGTCTCACAGTTAAATTTTAAGTTGTTTAGGAATTAAAAGTATGGTCTAGGTCTAAGATGTTTTTAAGTTGGTAATGCAAGTTAGGATGGAAACTGAGTTAGGTATAGAACTTTAAACTCATGGAGATAGATAATAGAATATTAATATCAGTTGCCAAATATGTATGGACTTGACATTGGGAATGTATGTTATACCTTACAATTTTCATAACTGTGGCCTAATTATTCTTATTATTTTGTATTGTTTTTACTGTTATAAGAAAAAGAGCCTTTTATTGAACTAAAAGGGGGAGCTGTGAGGGTGAAAAGATATACCTTAAATTAAAAAAAGAGCAGATAGGAGTGTGAAGAGGAAAGGCATAGGAGGATGGGACAGAGAGGGAGAGGTGGGAGGGGGCTATGATTGAGATGTAATTTGAAGAAATAAATAAATGCTAAAAGAAAAAAAGAAAAAGAAGAAGAAGAGTTGTTTGGGTGGGAAAGCAGGGAAGATCTGAGAGCAATTAGGGGATGAAAAAACCCCTATTAGAATGCATTATATAATAAGCAATTAATTTTCAAATTAAAAAACATTGACATTCAAAAAAAAAAAAAAAAAAGACGAAACAGGATTCAGTCTTCAGCAGCACACAGCTTACTATGCTGGGCCACTGTGTCCAGACTTGTGTGGGTCCTGCTCAGCTGTGGGATCCACACCCCCACCCCATCCCCACACCCCCGCACCTTGTGTCTTTACATCTGTGTCACCAGTATGACCTCTCCCTCCCTGAAGCCGGACATGGGCTAAATTCATAAGGTCTTGGAATCTGACTTGCTTGTCACTTAGCTAGTCTTGCCTTTCCTGGCCCTGTGTGATGTGTGCTGAGATTTCTGCACTGTGCTCCAGGATGGGTTTGCTCCCTCCCTCCCTCCCTCCTTTACCCATGATCCTTTAAACCTCATTCTACGTGATGGCTAGTTTAATTGTCAGCTTGACGGAATATGGAAACGTCCAGGAGATGGGCCTCTGAGCAAGTCTACAGGGGATTATGTCAGTCAAGTTAACTGAGGTGGGAGGGCCCCCATTCTGAGTACAGCATTACCTGGTCAGGGGTCCTGGACTGTATAGAAAGCAAGCTGTGTCATCACAGGCACGAATTCCTTGCTCTCTGCTTCTTGACTGTTAGATATCTGAGGCAACGTAAAGAGACAGGAAGCAGAAAGAGGCGGGAGTCACCTTCAACAGATGGGACTGTGTTTGTTAGTGCACACAGGGAGGGGCAGCCTCTCTCCTAAGGAAAATCGAGGGGACTTCCAGGGGAGAATATGCTGGCTGCGAATCCTTATAGGAGTGGGGCGTGGGAATAAGAAAATGTTACAGCCACCACCCATGTTTCTCTCCTTCCTGAAACTGTTTGCCCAAAGGAGACAGATTGCCTCTACAGACATTCCTTTCTGTGCTAACCCATAAGGCTGAGAAAAGTCTGTAGTCTAGGAATCCTGTTTCACCACAGGGGTGCTCTATCCTTGACTGTTGTTACATCGTGACCGGTTGTGTCTGCCCTGCCCATGTGACATCCCCTAGTGAGGGGCTGCTACCTAGAACTGTGAGCTGGAATAAAGCCTTTCCCCACTAAGAAGCTTTTGTTGGAGAATTTTGTCACAGGAAAGAAACAGAGACACGGAAGATGGAGGCACAATTGAGGAAGACAAGATGTGATACAATGTCCATCGTGGTAACTATCCCAACATCTGATTGCCTTCAAATGCAGCCTCTCTGTGTGCTTTTTCTGATAATGACTTAAAAATTGCCTTCCTGTCTTTGGTGTGATCTGAAGTTTAAAATAAACACTGTTGAAAGACCACATAAAAGTAAGATATTTCTAGAAGAAAATTATCTTTATTTTGAAAGATGTGTGTGATTCACTTCAAAGATGAAATCAGCATGAGGCTGGACCCCATTGGATTCCAGTTTTCTAGTACCCAAGAGAGCCAATCTCCACAGCAGGTTGCCTGTTCTGGAATGACTTCAGCCTCTCCAGGTAGTAAGAAACCGCCAAGAGACTTCCTCCAGTGCAGCAGAGGGTCAAGGGATTTGGTGGGGGGAGAGTGTAATACACTCAGGAGATGAATTGGAAATTGAGGACTTGCCAGAAAACCAACTCAAACGGCGTTCTCCTATACTCTAAGGCAGACTTTGGGGACACTTCAGTCAGAATTATTCAGCCTGAGAGAAAGTTCTTGAAACTCTAAGGAAGCCTTGGCCAAGACTCCATCTTTAAATGTAAGGTTGAGAGGAATGAAAATTTTAGAGACCCCCTTGACAGACAGTGGAGCCAGGCCAGCTGGGTTCTAGGAACTTAGCTGACCATAAAAAAGGTGGAACCAAGAATGAAGGTCAGTCAGGTCATGAGCCCCAGGCTACAGGAACTAGCTAACCACAAAGCCGATAGTAAAGTAAGATAAAATTCATTCCTGAGAAAAACAAGTATAGGATGTTTCCTGCTGACTAACTAAACAATGGTCTGGTACTTTCCACCTGTATTTCCCATCCCCCCCCCACCTTGGGTTGTGGTAAACAATGGGCTGGGCTGGTACTTTCCACTTGTATTTCCCCTCAGCCCCTTGGGTTGTGGTTTAAATACCCTACTCTCCCCAAAATTGGTGTCGTGGCTCCTCTACCCGTGTGGGATATGAGTGGCGTCCTCAGTGCACTGATCCCCCCTCCCCCCGCCGAAATAAACCTCTTGCGATTGCATCAAGAGGGTCTCTTACGAGTTTTTGGGTGCCCGTGATATCCCAAGTGTCGGGAGTCGGGAGAGGGATTTCCCTCCCCTGAGTCTTTCAGGGCAATGGGTTTATAGGCCTCTGCTGGTTAGACTTATAAGTTGTTTGCCCTGAAAACTGAATAAGGTCATTGATTCATAAATAAATTCTTATATAACTGATTAAAAACAGACTTAGAGGACACATTCTACTTCATGGAATAAATCATTGCCTGGCTCTAGAGTTGTAAAGAACACCAGTTAAGATCCTTAAATAAACAAAACAATATTTAAGAAACTCCTAGACTCAGAAACTTGAAACTGAATCTACTATACAAACAAGTTGTCAAGTAGGACAAGGTGTGGTTTGGAGACCTATAGAAATTGCCTGCCTAGATTTCCCTTTGCAGGGAATGATCTTTTTGCGAAGGACTTTCAGACAGCACTAGCTCGGTGCACAGGGACCCCACCAAGTTCCTCTCTATGGTGGATGCTTAGGGAGGCAGTTAAGTCCCAGGAGTCTCTTGCTGCTAATGAATCCGGAATTTAGTTCCTCTGGGAGCTCACAGGGACTGCACCCTGCAGCAGAGTAACTGTAGCAATGTGATGTTACCATGTGGCTACCACTCCGCCAGTGTCTACAGCAGCTTTCTCTCCTTTTTCAAGGACAAAGATGGCCCCAGACTGAGACACTGTGAGTCCAGAGCTAGCAGACAACCTGGGAAGTGAACTGAGATCAAAATGGATGTTAATACTCTTCACATCCTGCTCCCACCCTCTTCCCTGCCTACAGCCTGGGACTCAGAGAGCCCCCTGCAGACACACTGCAAAACCCACCCTATCCTCAGAAGGCTAAGTAGAGATTTTTTTTTTCCTGAACTCTGAGAGTTTGTAGGGACCAGGGAATCATATTCAGGGGCTCATGGTCTCATGAGCAGGTAGGTTTCCATCATCTTGAGTCTCCCTCACTATTCTCTTACTGAGCCCTCACACCTTTCTCAGAAAGAAGCCCAGACTCCCATTCTCTCCACTCTGAATGTTCTAGAAAACATGTCTTCCTTGGCTGTTTCAGCCATCTCCCAGGCAGGCAAATGCAGTGTTGGTATCATTTCCTTGGTTGGTGATGTGTGTGCCAGGGTATGGGGTGTAGTTTTCTGGTCGTAGACCATGTACAGAAGGGTGACCTCAAAAGAGACTTACATGCATACTTTTTAGTGTATGTGGTCAGTGAGTTGGTGGTGCCGGCGTGCCACGATAGCGTGTTAAGTCTTTCTGAGGGACTTGGTTTTACTGCTGACTTTGCAAGTCTGGGTGTTTATTTGATTCGTGGTAGTGCAGGCTGTTCTCCAGTAGTCAAGGTATGTTTCAGGACAAAGAATCCTGTGTAATTCCTCTCTGACAGAGGGACAGAGCTTCATCGCAGCTGAAAAACGGAAACCTGGCCATGGGACTCCTCAGCTTGCTTAGCTTTGCTGCGGGGTGCGGTGGCTTCAGGGAAGCACAGGCTGGCTGGGGTTGCTCTTCTGTTTGCTAGCTTGTTTCAGGGTTTGCCCCAGTGTGATGCACCCTACATCGAGCACAAAAGAAAAGAGCTCAGATCAGTGGTCTCCTGCAGATCACGGACCGCACCTCTGCCCTGGAAAGCGGTCCCTTCTGAGCCTCGGTTTTGGCTTATGCTGAGCGAGCTCTGGGAGCAGAAAGCTGCTTTTCAGACAGACTCACACAACTGATTCACCTTTTTCAGGTACTTTGTAACTAATAGATCAAAGGCTACATTTCTGCGAAAGCCCTCCCTGGGCTGGGCAAGATTATGCGATGAGCCTATTCCCTGTGAGGAAGAGCGAGTTCTTTGTGGGGAAGGCAGTTTCTCAGGTCAGGTGACAAAGGACCACTCGCTGGGCCCTTCTTGAAGCGTAATTGATCACACCTGCTTCTGGCTCCTCAGTAATGGCCATTGTTTTGCCGCTTTTTAGGAACCTGAGCTCACCTTATTTCCCTTTGAGTACTTTCTCTATATTCCACACTAACTTCCAGATGTCACAAGAGAAAACACTGGCTGTTTTCACCAAGCCAGCTAGGCTTTCCCGCAAGTTAATGAAGTCATCAATGTGCCCTATGGAGCTAGCAGTGTTTCCCTATGGGAGTGCCACAGTGACTGGCATTTCACCTGACTGCTTTACCATCAAACCCACAGCTAGAACTAACAATGAACAAAAACCCAGATGTCTTTATAAGCATCTAAAACAATAGAGCATGCCCCAAGCCCTGTAAAAAATAATAGTCATTTTTTTTAGGAACCATGTGCACACCTTATAAACTAGGCACCCCACATGGAAATCAGCTTATGGGCCACAGAACTAAGTGAGAAGCAGGAACAAATCTCTGTTAACTGTGGTGTCCACTGCAGTGGCTCAGCCCATTCGGTACTGCTTATAACAGTGTTAGAAGTAGCTTGGACCATTAGGGCACCCATTATGTACTGCCGGACAGATTCAAGCCAACCTTTTCTCCTCATCCGCTCCCATATAGGGAAGAGCTGGTTTGAACATGCTTCTCAAAACCATCACCTCTGTAGAGAGGTGAGTAAGCCACTCAGCAGGAGCCTGGTAGAGCTTGCTATCCTTAAACTGCCGAGGAAGTGAGTGGTCAACATCACGGACTCATGTGACATCCCAGCAGCTCAACACCTTCCTTCACACTTAGAGTTCAATTTGTCTACTCGAGGATCCTTGAACTTTGAAAGTCAGTCTGTAGCAGAGGCCACAACATTCTCTACAGTAGACTTCCATGTTATCAGTATTACCGTTGGGTATGAAGTATTACTTCCGTCTTCCAAATGAGGAAAAGAGGTGGTCACACAGTGGAGACATGGAGCCACCCCAAAGCCTGGGCAGACTGAGACACACAGACACACACACCACAGACACACACACACACACACACACCACAGACACAGACACACACACACACACAC
>CAJQZJ010031983.1:1868864-1890808 GCA_907164525.1 Lophiomys imhausi | reverse complement strand
GCCCATGGGACACTGGAAGGGGGTTATAAAGGTTTGTCTTATTTCTGCAATAAACGAGTCTGTGTTGTTGAATCCGAGTCATCTTGTACCCCCCCCCTCATTGATCCCCTCGTCCCCAAGGGCCCCTAGTTGGGGTTACAGCAACACCACTGGGCTGTCCTTCCACCTTTATTCTCATGCAAAGGCTAAGATAACAGCTGGTGAAGTTGAAGGAAGAAATTTCACATTTCCTTGGCTTTAGTAGGTTGGCTAAGTTCTGCAATTGAGATGCAGTCATGAGCAGTTCTGGCAGAGGACCATCCAATTACGAGTAATGAGAGTGCTGGAATACCCCAGCTTTCAGCAGGGGAGTGAAGTTGCTTCTAGAGCAGGTGGGGGGATGAAAGATCTGGCTCCAAGACTTTCCCATTTGAGAATTTTCATGTGGTGAAAGGGCAGTGTATTTTCTGGTTATTGGTTTTTGGGTTTTTTTTTTTTTCTTGTTGTTTTTGTTTTTGTCTTGCTTCCTCTGGAACGGAAATGTTCTTCATTAGTAGCTTGAAGAGTGTTTCTGGCCAGACCATTTTCATTTGCAGGCCGATCCGTGTGTGGCTGGATACTTATCCTCTCCTGGGTCTGCCCATTTCCTTTCCGCAGCAGGCCAACTAGTGTGAGAACTTAAGGACCCTACCAGATGTTCCCAAGTACATGCACACACACAGACATACACACACCACAAACATATGCATGTACCATAAATATGCCATGTTCATACAGCACTCATAAACCCATACATCATACACATCACAGGTGAGACATACATGTACATCATGCATATCACACACACACATGTATACATAAGTGCCCATCACACACATTCCATTTGTACATGCATACACACATGTATACATACCTCACTCTACACACATACATGCCATGTGCACATGTACATTTATATATATGGACACATACACCAAAAAGAGTCAAGAAATTCTTAAAGGAGGCTTGTGCATCCAGGGCATGGTGGGCTTGGGCATGACTACCCTGTGGTTGCCAGGCATAGTGGCACACGCCTTTAATCGCAGCACTCGGGAGGCAGAGGCAGGTGGATCTCTGTGAGTTCGAGGCCAGCCTGGTCTCCAGAGTGAGTCCCAGGACAGCCAGGGCTACACAGAGAAACCCTGTCTCGAAAAACCAAAAACAAAAAAAAAGTCAACTGTGGTCAGACCTCCCAGGCACTTACTCCCAATGGGGAAGTTCTGTGTGGAAGGAAGACCAAGGCTGTCTCTGGGAAGAGCTCTGAGGAGTCAGCACAGGCATTGGAGTACAGAATGGCAGAGGGTATCAGATGTAGACACGTAAGGGCACCTGACTTCTCCACCCCTCTAGGCTTGAGGATAATAAGCACCAACCCATTGGATGTCATGTCCGAAGGAAGAGCCCTCTGGACGCCATGTTAGCAACTTAGGGCCTTGGTGTGAGTTTCTGGTCCCAAGAATGTGGTTCTTATTCACAACCCATGCTGGAGTCTAGGAATCAGGAGGAGTGGAGTGCAGGGGGTCCTCAGCACCTGTCTGGTGTTGGGGTAGTGTTAAGCATTCTAAATGTTAACTAATTGGTCCTGCTTGATGTCTGTTATTTACATTGACTCTGATTGGTTAAATAAAATGCCAAGGCCTGAGATTGGGCAAAGACAGAGAAAGGTGGGATTTCCTGGGATTAGAACAGAAAGCCTGCACTTAAGACAGAGGATTAAAGCATTCCAGCCAGCAGTAGGGAGAAGAAGACATTCCAGCCAGGAGCAGCAGGAAGGAGGCGCACACCAAGGGTTAGAAAAAAGAACCTCATTCCACATGGCCAGGAACATCGGCATATCGTGGAGAATGGCAGTCTAAGGGGACGTATGTATATATGGGGTCATATTTGGGTAATAGAATTAAGAACTAGCTTAGATGGGCCAGGATTGCACAACTCAGGCCAAGGCTTGATAAAATCCACATGGTGTCTGTGTATTCATTTATAATGGCTGCTTAAAGATTAACGGTTCCAAATCAATTAACAATAATCTAAATACTGGTTAAATAGTTTAATTAGCCATATTTCTTTTTACAGTCTGTTGTGGAGTTAACGGTGAGGCGGGAAGCTTTTCTGCCTTTCCAGCCCCTTTCAGCCTCCTGTGAGTGCCCTGTGCTGACTCAGCAGAGTGAGGACATTCCCAGCCCCACAGGAAACTGCAGGGCCCAGGACTGGGAACTCACACACCGGGCGGGCGGAGCACCACACCATGACCTTCCTGGTCATTGGTGTGCTCAGAGACCGGTGCTTGCAGAATACTTGAGACAATATAAATGTCTCTTTTCTAACTGAAAATTACATATGAAATTTAGGCCTTATACAAGTCAAGAATGTGTCTCTGATTGTCTCTGTCATTGGCCAAGTTGGGTGAAACTGTGATTGGATGGGTAGTATGCAGAGGATTCTCTCTCATTCCCTCCAACCTTCTCACCACATGCAGGTTCCCATGATCCAGTGCTCACTCGGGCTGCTGCTCTGGGAACCAGCAAGCACTCCTGCACTAAGCAGACCATGACAGAAAGAAGCCACTACCTGTGTGCAAAGTTCTACCTTGGTGTACGGGTTTTCTTTTTTTTTTTGCTTTTTTGTTTTTTTGTTTTTCGAGACAGGGTTTCTCTGAATATCTCTGGCTGTCCTGGACTCGCTTTGTAGACCAGGCTGGCCTCGAACTCACAAAGATCCGCCTGCCTCTGCCTCCCAAGTGCTGGGATTAAAGGCGTGCGCCACCACCGCCCGGCTAGTGTACGGGTTTTCATGCAGAAAGAACTGTCACAAAGCCAAGGCCTCTGCAAGAGCAGTCCTGAGTCACAGCTGGTGGATGTCCCAATCCAATGACACCACATAGCCCAGGCAGGTCTTGCTGGGCTCTCTCTTACCTGGACTCAACTGTGAGGTACCCAGTTTCCTCTTCCTGTACAGAGGGACCTGCTCAGCTTTTCTCTGGACTCCCTGTCCTGTCAGATGCCATCTGCATCTGAGGTGGTGGTCTATGAAGCAATTTAACCCTCTGCATTGACTCCCTCCCACAGGGTATAGCTGCAAGAACACCATGTTCAGAAGATATCCCAATGTGTCCCTGAGACATGCTGGTGACTCCTGAAATGCAGAACATTGTGGTCTGTGTACTCAGGTCTGAAGAGATCGTGGTTAGGAGAAGAGGCAGTGACTCAGTGGCCTTTTCCACTTCTGGAGTCTCTAGCAATGTACACATCTGCCTCACAGGATGCGACAGAACGGATTCAGACTTCCAGTTACTGAACTACACGTGTGCCCCGGGGGTGAGGGTGGTTGCAGCAGAGAACCCAATTCATTTCAAACCTCTGTCTCCAGCTCTCCAGTCAGCCACCAATCAGGCATGCAGGTCCTGGAGGTTTTCTGTGCAAGCTTGTGTCCACTGGATGATCCTCTTCCATATCTACATTTGAACCATTGTTTTGGGGGATTCCACTTTTTTTTTTTTTTTTTTTTTTTTTTTGGTTTTTCGAGACAGGGTTTCTCTGAATATCTCTGGCTGTCCTGGACTCGCTTTGTAGACCAGGCTGGCCTCGAACTCACAAAGATCCGCCTGCCTCTGCCTCCCAAGTGCTGGGATTAAAGGCGTGCGCCACCACCGCCCGGCCTCCACTTTTTTTTTAACTTTGTATCCTTTCCAAGAGTTCCACTCTCTAGCCAAGAACCAAAGCAAGGATAGCAGCACCCAGGAAAATGTGCCTGACCCTGATACTGGCTCAAGTCTTCTCACCTGTGAGCTGCAGTCTCCACAGAACCTCAGGCCTTGGTCCTAGTCCTGCTGGGTAAGACTGTGGCTCTATGTGCATAGAGTGTAGCTGGCCAGGGTGAAGCCATGGCTCTCTGAGCTCTTCATTCACAGGGGAAATAGACTATTTCTTTCTAGACTATTTCTTTCTGCTGCAGCTGCCTGTAAAGGCATGTATTTGTTTCCTGCAGGTTTCCTCCAAGGCCTTGGGCCTACAGAGTTCAAAGCATTTCTTGTCAGTCCTTGACTATTCTGAAGGTAGAAGAGGGAGCCTCAAGAGTTGCATGGACTACCACATTAAATGCCACCTCTGGCTGGTGGAACATTGGAGCTAAGCCCAATCCACTCCACAGGTCTCTGCCCCACCTTAGAGCCCAATTATCAGAACTTCCTCAAACTCCCTTGGGAGGGGGAATGGAAACACTGGGTTCCCAATAGAGCAGGATATAAAGTCTAAAGAAAGCCACCTCCCCTACCTCCCTCTGTGACAATCACATAAAGAATTATATGAGAAAGTAAAATGAAATGGTGGCGTGGGCACCATGCTGGGCTTGTGTGCTACCCTTTCCTGAAGGCCTGGACAGGAAGCAGGAAGACAATAGCAATGGGAGCAAGGAGAGTGAGAGGCTCCAGAGAACCTGTCAACAAGGGCAGAAGAGAAGCTGCCGGAAGAATGGCAGGAGCCCTTCCACAGACTCTGTATCCCAATTTGTGAAATGGAGTGGGTAGTGTCTGAAGCTCTTCCCAGTGCGAAGCCCTGGGCATGGCCCTGGTTCTGCTGCCCACAGTTCCATGGAAGGTGTTGAGATTAGGATGCAGGCCCACTCCAGCTCTGGAGAGGGCATTGAGACGCTAGAAGAGGTGACTGTTGATTTTCTTGCCCAATTATTTAATCTTGGCGAGGAGATCAAGGCTGAGGTGAGCAATTGAACCTGGGAGTTTCCAGGGCTCACCAGCTGCCCAGCTTTGCCAGCTGTTTATTGGCACATTGGGTGATGCTGTGGTTTGTCATTGTTCCTTTGGTGGCTTCACCCAGCTGAAACGCTGACCAGAGCTGGCCAGGCCTCCTCCATGTCCAGACTCCCCCCCCCCCCCCCAGCCTGAGCAGTAGCGTGGAAGTGTGCCCTACCCAGCACAGCTCACTGGAGGAGGCTGTCCAGCACTTCTTCCTTAGGCCTGAGGAGGAGAGCTGTGTTTGTAGGTGGGTGTGGAGTCGGGCCAGGATTTGGTCCGACTATGGAGTCAGTCTGGTGTTCTGAAGAGGCATGAGCAGACTACCAGAAGAAGGATGGGTTCTGCTGATTTGAGGACCCCGAGTACTCCCCCAGCTTCCTCTTAACTGCCCTGATTTTTGTCATCTCCTTCCTGTTCTGATAAATTAACCCCCTTTCCCTATTGAGCCCAGGTTGGCAGTACAGGACTCAGGGAATGATAAGAACACCCACAGGAGATAGGGGAGTGACTCAATTAGTAAAGTGTTTGTGTTGCAAGCAGGACCCGAGTTCCACCTCCAGAGCTCCTGTTTTAAATAGAATTTTTAAAAGCTGGTTATGGGTGGTAGGTACTTGAAGTACCAGCATTGGGGTGGCAGAGACACCAGCACTTCGAATAAAGCCCATTATTTCCTTAGCCCATAGGGCTACTCACACTGCAATAAATGTCACCTTCAAATAAGATGAAGGAGCCTCTGCCTAGAAACCTTCAACCTCCAGCCTCAGGGGCTGCCCTTGAGTCACCCTGCAGGGTCTCGGCAGGACTCCCAGACTCTGTCAGCACTTGCATAGGACCCAGCCGTGACCCCGTCCTGACCCTCATTCCCCAGGGTCTTCCCTCTTAGTCAGGGCCTGCCTCTGAGCGGGAGGAGCCCATGTTATCGTGGATTTGTCATGGTGGAGGCCGTTGGAAGCATGGCTTCTTTTCAGTGTGCTGTACCCTCCCTGGTTGTTGGAAGAAACCAGCACCCTCGGCACTGTGCACACCTTTGAAAAGTACAAAGGCTCAAAGGCCTGTGGTTGTGTCTGTCAGGGCAGAAAGAGAGGATTTGGAGGGCACCGGGAGAGAAAGGAATCCCTCACCTGGGAATCTGGCTAAACCTCCCACCAGCAAGACTTACATCCCAATTAACACCTGCTTAAGACCTTTCTCCCTTCCCGGCTGCAAACACGTAATTTTTAAGAATATCACTGTAAGGTTTCTGAGGTGGTTGAAGAATAGATAGCTAGAGTCTCATAGTTAAATTTTGAGTTGTTTAGGAATCAAGAGGGTGTTCTGGATCTAAGAAGATATTTTTAAAATTATGAGGCAAGTTAGTATGAAAGCTGAGTTAGATATAGAACTTTAAACTCATGGAGATGGTTAGATAGTAGAATGTTAAAGTCAGGTGCCAAATACATATGGACTGGACACTGGGAATGTATGCTAAGCCATATAACTCTTATAATTGTGGCCTATTTATTTCTGTTGTTTTGTATTGTATTTATAGTTATAAGAAAAAGAACCATTTTTTGGACTGAAAGGGAGAGCTGTTGGGGGGAAAAAAGAAATACCTTAAACTAAAAAAAAAAAAGAAGGGAAGAGGATGGGGGGTTGAGGGGGAGGAGGGTGGAAGGGTGGGACTGGAGGGGGGAGTAGGGAGGGGATTGTGATTGAGATGTCACTTGAAGAAATAAAAAATAAATTATTAAAAAAAAAGAATATCACTGTAAATTGCACTTACATGGAAAGGATATTCATGCAGCAAACCCTTTGCACAACTCTTGTGGCTCCTGGTTTCACTTTATCAGGTTATAATTTCATCCAAGTCGCCTCCAGAGCTACCCCACAATTACACTTATCAAATGGGAGGAAGGGGTGTGTCTTAGTAACCTTTCCAGATATATTTTGAGAGGCACCAAAATGGTATACATGGCCATCACTAAGACACTTAAATACAATTTTCTATGGGCAAGCCTGTACCCATGTGCGGGTATATATGTCTGAAATTGGGTGAGTCTCTCTCAGAGATTCCCATCCATGGTTCTTGGGTCTGGTCTTATTCTCTTCTTGCTCACCTTTCTGATAGCTGCAATAAAATCCCAGTTCTGCTTCAGTCTGGCTACACCAGAAATTCTTTTCAGCCTGGAAGTCACAGATCCCATGGTGTCATGTGTCAAGGACTAAGGAGATTATGGAACTCCTCAGGATGCTGCTGAAGGGGACAGCATGAAGTTGTGTCCCTGTCCCTTCACAGCTGACACTCGGGGATTGCTGTTATCAACTACAACACAGGATGCCACCTGCTTTACGCTCTTCACAGGGAGTGACTGATGCTGAGTTCAAAAGTTCTGGGACTGGGCTGTGAATCAACAGGAGAGCGCTTGTCTAATCTGCACCAGGCTCTGGATTTGATCTGCAACACCATGAACTCTCTGTCCACTACTTTTAAGTTACACTGTGGATTTTATTCTATGTAAAATCCACATTATCTATTAGGGTTTGTCTTCATAGCCCTTGTGTAGGAGAGGAACTTGCTTAATAGGTGTTCTGCTCGGATTCCCTAACAACTGCATAGTTGTAACACCAGAACAAGGGTACCTAGAAAACACACCGCGCCTAAGCGTGTTTTTCTATGACTTTAAGACATCCCCACCACAGGAAAGGAGGTTTGATCTAGGAGTTTCAAGATGAAGGGTACACACGGATGTGGTAACAAGTGGGAAATTTTAGACTATAATATGGCACATCAGAGGTGCTTTTTTGTTGTTTGTTTTCTGTTGTTTGTTGTTTTTTTTTTAAGTCAGTGTTTCTCTGTGTATCCCTAGCTATCTTGGACTCACTCTGTAGACCAGGCTAGCCTTGAACTCACAGAGATCCTCCAGCTTTTGCTACCCAAGTGCTGGGATGCAAGGTGAGCATACACTACCAGGTCCGTTAAGAGAGGTGCTCCATAACAGTCAGAAGCCCTCCAAATTCAACACCTCAATACATTTATCTCCCTCCCACATCCCAATTAGCAAGGTAAATAAGGTCAAGTGGTTTTGCTTTGTCCCTGAAACCTACCCCACAGACAAGAGACACCCATTGCTCACAGCACTTTCTCAGCACCCCTCAAGCAGTGAGTCTTTGCTCAGAAATAACTAAACAGGAACTAAACTGGGGACTGGGAACAGACTGAGCCCCAGGACTGTGAAGGGCGGTCTCCTTCTGCTCTAGTCTCAGCAATGTCACTTTGCCTCTCAAAGGACACTTTTCAAAGGAGCTGGCAGGATGCACTTTTCCTTAGCTTTCAGAGATACAAGTGCCTGAGGTGACACAGGGACTTTGTTGCAGAACCTGCAGGGCTTGAAGGATCAGAGAATCTAGAGGGGGGTTAGCTCAGGGCTGCTTGTCCCTTGTTCACCTTGGTGGGGGTGAGGGGTTGTGGTGAGCCGCAACCCTAAGATGGCACCTGGCTTGATGCCAGAAAGCTCAAGCTTAGCTGTAAACAAGCCTTAGTTGGTAGCAGCTGCCTAGCCCGGTGTGCTTCCTCCTTTTGTGAGCCTATCTTGGATCGCTAGGTGGCATGATCTGATTGGGTTTGAGTAGGCATATAAGGGCTTGGGGGAGGAGAAGCAGAGAGACACAAGCAAGGATTCGGAAGACTGTTTTCAAGGGACCTGAATAAACTGCTTGAGAAGAGCTTTTGCGAGTTGCGTCGTTCTTGCTGGTCGAGAGGGACGCGACAAGTGGTGGCCCGTACGGGGACCCAAAAAAGACTCAGAACTCTTGCAGTCAGGGGCAGTACACTGGTAAGTTCCCGGGATAAATTGGGACAATAAAGTTTCGCGGAAATTGCGAACTAAAGGTAAAGTTTCGCGGAAATTGCGAACTAAAGGTAAAGTTTCGCGGGAAGTTGCGAACTAAAGGTCAAAGTTTCGCGGAAGTTGCGAACTATAAGGTCTCCGGAGGGAGCAATAAGGACCTTGGTAAAGAGGCAATAAGGTCTCCGGAGGTGCAATAAGGACCTCGGTAAAGAGGCAATAAGGTCTCCGGAGGGAGCAATAAGGACCTCGGTAAAGAGGCAATAAGGTCTCCGGGAGGGAGCAATAAAGTTCCGTGATTCGGACGAGTAGAAGACACAACTGGCAGAGCAAGGTGAGGAAAGCAGAGAGTGCCTCACAGAAATGGAGCGAATGCTAGCCTTGCTGGCCTTTATCAGTTGCTGGGATAAGCTTGGGAGAGATCTAGATTTTGCCTGGGAGCAAGGTACATTGCAGGGAGGAGCACGGCCTATTTGGAGACTTGTTCATAGTTGTTTAGAAGATCAGAGATATTGCAAGGCCGTGGAAAAGGGACAAGAGGCATTAGAGCAGTTAAAAGAGGAGCGCTCGGTCAAATCTGGGAAAGATACTTCGGAAGAAGATAGCTCAGAGTCTGAAAATGTTAACAAAGGCACTGTAGCTCAGGTGGAAGCTCTTAGTCGTTATTGCATGACTCCTAGTGACTGGAGGAGCTTGGCACGTGCCTGCCTGTCCTCTGGGCAGTATTTAGATTAGAAGGCTTTCTTGATTGAGTTTGCTAATGAACAAGCTGCTGCTAATCGTGCAGCAGGAAACCCAGCTTGGGATGTGGACATGCTTCTTGGGCAAGGTCGATTTGCTCAACAACAAACTGGGTATCCGGCTCAGGTGTTTGAGCAAATCAATTTAATCGCAACCAGAGCTTGGAAATCATTGCCTAACAAAGGGGAAGTGAAGGGCAATCTAACCAAGGTTATTCAGGATCCCCTGGAGCCTTTCTCAGACTTCGTGGCTATAATGGTTGAAGCAGCTGGAAGGGTATTTGGAGACCCTGATTTGGCAATGCCCTTAATTAAACAACTTGTGTATGAGCAATGTACAAAGGAATGTAAAGCAGCTATCACCCCTTATAAGAACAAGGGGTTGGAAGCCTGGATGCCTCAGTGCAGACTGCCGCTACCTTGAATAATTTGTCAGCCAATGTAGCCATGGCCTTGGATGTATTGTGGCAGGTGGCCCAGATTGGCTGTGAGTGGAAAATGACTGGATTGTGTGTGACCCCTGTGCCATATCAAAATTATACTGTAGCTGAAAATTTGTCTAAGCAACTCTCTCAGTATCTTACAGGAAATTGGTCTGGCGAGTTTGATAAGCTGATGTAGAATCTGAGAATTGCTATCGTGCATGTGAATTCCACCCGGGTTGATGTCTCTGTTGCTGAAGGACTGTCAACATGGATCCTCCGAGCCATGAATCATCTGAAGGATGGCGGGAATGGGTGCCCTAGGAGGCATGCTCTTCCTAGTCAGTTTCATTGCCCTATGGTGTATCTGTAAGATGAGGATTTCACAGAGGAGAAGTAATGCCATGCTGGTGCAAGCCTTTGCTGCCTTGGAGGCTGGACAGCCACAAGCTTGGTTGACTGTCCTAAAGGACTAAGCTATCATCACGCTCAGGATGCGAGGCTAAGCACTGCACTTGGGGTCAGCTTCTAGCGACTTCAAGAAGGGCATGTTTGATTGCATATGGGTTGGTATCCTAGTTTCCCATCTCTGAGAAAAAGATACCGGATGGGTATGGCACCAGCCTGGTTGGCTACTGGGCGTGGGGTCATTACAATGTCCTTTACATGCATATCAGAGATCAGACCTCTACCCTTGCCTGCTGCATTTTAAAACAAAAAGGGGGATCTGTGGTGAGCCGCAACCCTAAGATGGCACCTGGCTTGATGCCAGAAAGCTCAAGCTTAGCTGTAAACAAGCCTTAGTTGGTAGCAGCTGCCTAGCCCGGTGTGCTTCCTCCTTTTGTGAGCCTATCTTGGATCGCTAGGTGGCATGATCTGATTGGGTTTGAGTAGGCATATAAGGGCTTGGGGGAGGAGAAGCAGAGACACAAGCAGAGAAGCAGAGACACAAGCAAGGATTCGGAAGACTGTTTTCAAGGGACCTGAATAAACTGCTTGAGAAGAGCTTTTGCGAGTTGCGTCGTTCTTGCTGGTCGAGAGGGACGCGACAAGGGGTGACTTAATAGCTCCAACCCAGTGCCTGTCACTAACCTACAGGACCTTGTAGCCTTTGCTTCCTCTGAGGCTCAACAATCCCCCTCAAATGCAGGCAGCAAGGCCTACATGGTGTTCACGGCTCCCCTGGCCTGAAACTGTCCTGGGACTGATGCTACAAACCAGGAAACAGGGACTTGAACTTGAGGGGACTGGTTCAGGCTAGTGTGGACTCCAGGGCTCCTGGAGCCCAGCTGAGAAGTCAGAGGCTGAGCCAGGGGGACTAGGGGTGGCAGGTTTTGCTTTGGGTCTTTGATTTCCTGCTCTCAGGCAGAACTCCAAGGATGAGGCTCTTTCCTCCTGGGTTTAGTGTCTGCAGACATGTTGCTCCTCTGCAGGGGGCTCAAAAACCCGGAAGAGGATCTTCAAAAGGAAACCAGTAGACACTGCACTGCACACAGCACTTCTGAAAAGAGACACCCAGGCTTAACAGTTAGCTTCCCGCTGCACTGGGTGTTCAGGAACAACACAGCACCCTGCATCCTGTGACCTGACTGTGCTTCAGAGTCAACTTTGTCTGTGTTGGGACAGCCGCTCTGTTCCTCCTGGTCACAGTGTGGACAGAGCGTCCGGTCCTCACACTTGCCTGTCCCACCTGTGGCCCTTAGCGTCTAAAGTGAGCCTGCACACAGTACGTACACGGGCTGTGTTTTCTATACATCCTGCCAACCTCTGTCTGAGAAGAGAGAGAGAACATGCAATAGATGCTGAGGGGCATTTGCTGCGCTCTCCGTTAGCCTTACACCTTTTGTCTCCTGATTGTCGTCTTTTCCACTTAGATTTTAGTGAAGAAACGCTTGAGTTTCTCTCTCAGTCATTCTAGCTTTTTGTGGGTCACCATGGAGATCACACTGACAATGCTAAAATCCCACCACTTACTAACATAAAAAACGCTGCTCTCTCACAGCCCAGACTGAGTGACTGACTGCTCCAGGCAACTGTGTCACACAGTAAGATCTCTGCTGTCTGGGGTCTTGCGGCATGCATGGCATCTCTCACGTTCTGGAGGAAGCAAAGTCCATCTTGGCATGCAATCACATGTTCTTTACATTTTCTCGAGACTCTGAGTTACTGTGTCACTCCCTTTCAGCTCACCTGAAATCCCTTCGCTCAGGGTTCACCTCAGGGAGTTTCCTAATCTTCACTTTTGAAGGAAGGTTTTGCTACAGAACCAACACTCATAAAGAGTGCTTGTTTGCTTGTTTTCGTTCAACACTGCATGTATTCACCCATTTTCTTCTGGCCTCTCACTGTGTGTGTGTATGTGTGCAGCATGTTTGTATGTACACAGGCATGCATATGTCCCACTAGGTGTGTGGAGGCTGGAGGACATTTTTGTCAGTCCTCACCTTCTACCTTGTTTGAACCAAGGTCTATGGTTCGATACTGCATGTGCAGAGCTGCCCGGCCCACAAGCTGTAGATATTTTCCTGTCTCAATTGCTTTTCCTGCTTCCTAAGAGTTCTGATATTACTACAGCTGTGAGCATCTGTGTCCAACCCTCACATGGGTTCAAACTCGGGCCCTTACACTTTGCAGGCCTATGTTCTAACCACTCACCTATCTCCAAGGCCCCACTCCCAGGCTTTTTTATGAGAATCTAGTGACCTTGGAAATCATGAGAAAGGTATCTTCCTGTCAGCCTCATGGGTGGTAATAATTTGCTTTATTATATTTCATGAGCAGGACTTTTTTAGTATGTTAAGATGTAGCATCAGTTAAGGGCCAATCAGTCAGAATTCAAAGAAAAGGTGACATGGTGAATGTAGACATGAGACTTTACAGCAGAAAGCACAAAGGACGATAAAACCAGAAATCTAAGGACATCAACACATCCTAAAGGCCTTGATTTCTAAAAGCCCAGTGTCAGGCTCCACAGCCCACCTGAGCCAGAACCTTTGAGTCCTTCCCAGCCGTGTCAGGACAGGTCCTATTGTGACCTCATGAGGAGCGATTGTGATGTAGTGCAGCCAGCAGATCTTATGTGGTGACCAGGCCTGGATTTCTTTGGGTGTATTGAGAGGAGCTGTGGAGTGGTGCCTTGTGAGACTTTATTGTATCTAGTGACATTGTGTGTGATTTTATTGGTTTGTATGTGTGTTGTGTATGTGTGTATGTATCAGTGTGTGTAGGGGTGTGTGTGTGTGTATAGGTTTGCTGTGTGTGCAAGAATGTGTGTGCCTATTCCTGTTTCTCTTTCTTTTGTGTATGTGTGGTATGTGTATGTGTTTTTATGTTCACTTGTGTGTACCTGTTGTGTGCGTGTACCTATGAGGTTTTGTGAGTAGGTATACCTGTGGGTGCATGTGAGTACACGTGTGTGTGTGTCCTGTGTGTGTGTGTGTGTGTGTCCTGCAGGTGTACATGTGGTTAAGTGTGGGAATACCTTCTTGGGGAGTGTGTTGGGGCTGGCAGTCAAATTGGCCATTGTTTCTAAGGTAGGCCATCTACCTTATTATTCAGAGAGAAGGAACTTGTCTGGAGCTGGCCAAGTGGTTAAGTTGGGTGGACAGTGACTCCCAGGGTGTGCTACCTTCACAATCTGAAATTAAAATTACTTGACCGACTCTTTTTACATGGGATTTCTACAGATCAGAATTAGGCCCTCATGTTTTGCATGGGCAGCAACTTAACTAGTGGACTATAACTGCTGTGGATGTTTGAGAGTTTTGTGTTGTTTTTTCCTGAGACAGGGTTTCTCTGTGTAGCTATAGCTGTCCTGGAACTTGCTCTGTAGTGTAGTTGGACTTTTGACTACATTATTGGGTTCTTTTTTCTACCTCTGTACACCACCCCTATCTGTTCTAATCCCCCAACACTAGGTAGGAGAGAAAGAAGGTTACAGGGGAAATGGGATGTCCATATTGTTAGACTACTTCCTGCTGATTAGGGGCATCAAGTTCCTTGGGGTGAGTTTGCTCTTTGTCATCAGCAGGATGCCTCCAACCAGCAATCCAGCAAATGCAACCATCAGAAGCACAGGGGGAGCAGCAGAAGAGGGAACCATTAGCAGGAGCAGCAGCCACCACCTCTCTTGGGGCTCTGGCATTTATACACCCTCTGAAGAGTCCCCAGAATTCCAAACATAAAATACCCTCAGCTGGGCAGGACCACACTTCCCCTGCCAGAGTATGAGACAAATCAGCTGCTGTGGTCAATCAGAAGCAGCCCCATATCCCACACCTGTGATTAAAACAAAAACATATTCACATATTATTCCTGTGTTTTTAAAGATACCAAAAAATCCTCACTACAGTGTGGACCAGGCTGGCCTCAGACTCGGAGATCAGCCTTCCTCTGCCTCCTGAGTTCTGGGACTAAAGATGTGTGCCCACATATCCAGTGGTTATTTGAGTTTTAATTTGAATGTTTGGGGTTTGATTTTGTTGTTTCTTTGGGCAGTTTTGATTTTCAGGGTTTGTTGAGATTTTTGTTTGGAATCTGTTTTTATTATTTTTACACTTTGGGGAATTTTTTCTTTTTCTTTTTTTCTGATTTTTTGCTTTTCTAGGTTTTCTTTTTGTATTTTTGCTAGTTTCTGTTTTTGCTTTGTTTGGGCTTTTAAATTTGGTTATTTGTGGTTTTTAAAAGATACAGTATTTTTTTTTTTTTAGAATTTCATACATTCACAGAATGTCTGTTGATCATATTCACTCCCTACCCTTCCCAACTCCTCCCAGATTCATCACCTGCATCCCCCAGCTTCCAAATTCATGTCTTTTTAAAAAAATAACCCACTGGTTCCAATTTGTGCTCATATGTTCGTGGGTGTGGAGGCAGTCACCGGAGTGTGGGTGACCTGCCAGGAACCACATCCTTTAGGAGAGAGAACTCTCCCTTCCCTAGAAACCATCAACATGCAACAATGCAACAGCGTTGCTGTGGTGTTGTGCAGGTCTCTTGCAGGCAGCCACATCTGCACTGACCTCATGAGTGCAGTGGTCCTGGCATGTCATGAAGACAATATTTTGCTCGGGTTCTTTCCAACCTCTGGTTCTTACAATCTCTCTGCCCCTCTTCTGTGATGGTCCTTGAGCCTTGGGAGGAGGAGGAGGGGGTAAGGGAGACTGTGATAGAGACATTCCATTGTGTCTGAGCACTTTATTGACATTTATTCTCTATTCTTTGACCAGGTCATGTGAGTTTCTGTGTTATTGCACAAAGAAAGATGAGATCTAAGCCGGGCGGTGGTGGCGCACGCCTTTAATCCCAGCACTCGGGAGACAGAGGCAGGCGGATCTCTGTGAGTTCGAGGCCAGCCTGGTCTACAAAGCGAGTCCAGGACAGCCAGGGCTACACAGAGAAACCCTGTCTCGAAAAAACCAAAAAAAAAAAAAGATGAGATCTGAGAGATGCACTAGTACATCTAAAGATTTGATGCGGGGATCCACATATGAATGAGAACATGCCATGTCTTTCTGAGTCTGGGTTACCTCACTTAGTATAACATTTTCTACTTCCATCCATTTACTGGGAAATGCCACAATTTCAGTTTTCCTTACAGCTGAATAAAATCCCATTGTGTATAGGTGCCACATTTTCATTAGCCATTCATCAGTTGAATGGACATTAGTCTGTTTACATATCATGGCAATAATGAATAGAGCAGCAGAGAACATGGATGAACAAGTATCTCTGCAGTTGGAAATAGAGTACCTTGAGCACATGCCCAGAACTGGATCACATGGCCGATCTATTTCTAGTTTTCTGAGGAACAGCCACACTTCTTTCTACACTGGCTGTACCAGTTCACACTCCCTTGAACAGTGCACAAGGGTTTCTACACCCCACCCTCAGCCCAGCCTTTGTTGCCTTTTGTTAGTCTTAGCCATTCTGACTAGAATCAGATGAAATCTCAAACTAGTTTTAATTTTCATTTCTCTGATGTTCAAAGATGGTGACATTAAAAATTTACATGTTTCTTAGCCATTTGTGTGTCTTCTGAGAAATCCTTTTTCAGTTCCCTATCCCAATTACTCATTTTTTTGTTTTCTTGGTTTTTATTTTATTTTTAGTTCTTTGTATATTCTAGCAGTTTTGAGGAGTTTGTTATACTTTGTTTTGACTTCTAGGTTTTTAGTTTTCATGTAGCTTTGTTTGTTTGGAGTTTGATTTTGCTTTTTTTTTTAATTTTATATTGCTCGGATGTTTCTCATTTTTTATTTATTTGTTCCTTTATATATTTCTTTCTATATTTTTCTTCTTACACAATTATTAGTATTTACTCTTAGTGTTGTTGAGATGTGGTCCCTCCCTCACTAGTGACTTGCAGCTGGCTTTTTTGTTTTTGTTTTTGGACTTGGATTTTCTTGGCTTTGTATGTATGTGGTTTTGGTTTTCTGGGTTTTTGTTGTTGTTAGTTTGATTGGGTTTTAGTTTTCTGTCTTGTTTATTTTTCATTATTTTAGTTGTCATCTTAAATTTCTTTCTTTGCTTTATTTCTTCTTTTTCTTTCTCTTAGGTAGTATTTATACTTTGTTACCTAAAATGAGCTCTTGGAGCAAAGAGGAGTCAGCAGAACTCAGATCTGATATGATAGAACTTCCATTGTCAGTATGTAGTCTTGAAGACCATCCGCCATGGAGGTGATCTTTACTTTACTACGCCAAGGTCCAGCTGGCCCACCACCGGCTGACAAGCACTCCCATGGCTGTCAAGTGCTGCTAGAGAAGAATCAATGGTGCCAGCCAGTCAAGTCTGAGGTAGAACTAATGATGATGACCAACAACCCCAACATCATCTCACTTCTTCAAGTGACTGACTCTGAGAAAGAATCATGGAGCTGGTCAAGAGACAGCAACTTTATCAATATATCCAAGAGGCTGGCCGCCTGTGGGAGGATGAGGCTCGGGGAATATTCAGGCAAATACTAAGTGCTGTGAGTTACTGCCATGAGCTTGGAATAATCCATATGGATGTGAAACCACATAACATCATGGTGGACAGGAATGGCAAAGTCAAAATTACCGACTTTGGCCTTGGCACCCAAGTGAAGCCAGGGCAAAGGTTTAGCTTTCACTGTGGGACCTACCCATTTGATGCCACTGAACTCCTCCATGGCAGACCAAAGGCTGCCAGCTTACCACTGACTCTGTGATGCCTCCCTAGCTTCTGGAACAACTGAATTTGCTCCATTGGCAGATAATTGCCCTGCTGAGCCTAAGGAATGCTCACCTCCCTACATTTACCACCCTCATCTTCTGGCAACACTGGCTTCCAGCAGCCCACTGACCAGCTTCCTGCAAGGCATAGCAAGGACCTCTGTGGCTGCTGCAGCCTTCAGCCGGAAGGAATGATAGGGCAGAAGAATCCAGGTCTGTGATGTGGACAGACAGTGAGAGGGACAGGCATGGGCACACATGACAGGAAGTACAGCAGCCTTCATGGGGAGGGGCAGGCCCAGGGGTGTGGGTAGTAGGAGTTAGGGCACCTTGCTGTGGATGGTGATGTCCTGGTTAGTTTGTCAACCTGACACAAGATAGAGTCATTTGAAAAGAGAGAATCTCAGCTGAGAAAATGCCCCCACCCGACTGACCTTTGTGAAAGTCAGAGGGGTATTTTCTTGATTAACGATTGATGTGAGAGGTCCCGGCCCCTTGTAGGTGCTGCCTTCCCTGGGCAGGAGGCCTTGAGCTGAGCAATCTGCAGGAAGCAAACCAGGAAACACCATTCCTTCGTGGCTTCTGCCTCAGTTCCTGCCTCCTTAGTTCCTGTCCCAACTTTCGTCACTGACAGACTGTGATCAGAATGTGAGAGCCAAATGAACACTTTCCTCTCTCACTACATTTTTTTCCTCATGATTTTTTGTCACAGCTGTGGAAATCTTAACTAAGAAGGGTGGGAAGGGGCAGACATCAGGGAGTGGGTGACACAGCGGACTGCAGGGCTGAGAGAGTTGGTGTTACATGGGTGGACTGTGGGAAATTATTTCAAGGATGCTTTCTCCTACCTTGGAGTCTTCCCAGTCTTCCTTCCAATCTCCACAATCGCTGTTTGTGAGCCAGGCTATGCCTCAGGGAAGAAAATGCCACCTCTTGCCACTTGAGAAGCCATATAGATCTGTCAGCTAACCTTGCTCTTGCAAAGCCAGGTGATGATCTGAAAGCCACGCATTGCGCTGTTGATCACACAACTAGGTTGCAAACTGCAAAGGCTTCCCTTAGAATTTCCCCATACAAGCCAGGCAGTGGTGGCGCACGCCTTTAATCCCAGCACTTGGGAGGCAGAGGCAGGCAGATCTTTGCGAGTTCGAGGCCAGCCTGGTCTACAAAGTGAGTCCAGGACAGCCAGGGCTACACAGAGAAACCCTGTCTCGAAAAACCAAAAAAAAAAAAAGAATTTCCCCATGCTGAGTTCAGAATAGGGACTGCAAAATCGGAGCAAGGAGATTTGCAGCTCCAACCAGAGGCATGGTTAACATAAAGCATGTCTGAGGGACAAAGCAAGCCTCTCTGCCTATGACAGGGTATGATATGTCAGGGCCACTGCATGGGCAGGAAGGCAAAGAACTGCATAGTGTTAGGGCCAAGGAACCATGGCCCTCTTGGTTCCCAGCATAGGCCTTGGGGAGTATGAGTCTTGTGGAGAAGATGAATCTGGCTGCAGAGTCATAGCTATTAAGAGCTGAGGTGGATCCTGTAGGGACAGAGCTGGCTACTCTCATCACTCACAGATAATTCCTGGACTGGCAGTGGCTGAGTGCCCATGGCCAACCTTCAGATAGGAGTATATCTGACAGGAGCTGGGGAGCGGAGGTCCAGTCCCTCTTCCTGGAACCTCTGCTGAGGGATTGGTGTGGCAAGGTCTTGATTGGCAAGTGTGCACCTGTAAACTGATTACTTATGGATGAATACCTACAACTACGAGCTGTTCCCTCCAGAAGCCCACCTTATGTGCTGTGAGGAGTGAGATGGGCCCCACCACCCTGGCCACACAGAGATTGGAGCACAGCTTGGCAGCTCCCGGTTTCCTGCAGCTTTGCCATCCCTGGGATGAGGCAAAAGCTCCTTTCTTGCATCTGTCAGGATTGGCTGGGATTGACACTCCTTCAAATTTTGCGATAACAAAACCCACAGTGACCATGACAACACCCCTGTTCTCAGGTAGTAGCCCAGCAGCCCACATTTGCCTTGAGGCTGTGTGTTCTCTGCTTAGTTCCTTCTTTGCCTTACAGTTTTCATAACTGGGCCAAATTTCAAGGCAGATAAATGATGCTAAACACAGTCTAGCCATTTGTCACCCTGGAAAAAATGTGTTCCTCTCTGCTTATCTTGAGTGTAGGTCCATCTACTCAGTGTGTTTTTCTGATGTCCTCCTTGACCTGAATGTGGCCTTCCCTGTATTGCCTGGGAAAAAAAAAAAAAAAAAAATGTTTCTCTAAACCCCTACATGATTAGGGAATCACAGAAGGTTTCTTTCAACTTCCTTGTCTTTGGAAGTAACTATGGCAAAGATGGCCCACTGGGGAATTTGTTCTGTGTTTTTTTTGTTTGTTTGTTTGTTTTGTTTTTTTTTGTTGGTTCAGCTAATGTTAAGCAAAGAGAGGAGGGCACTAGTTCAATGATGTATCAGTTACCTACCGCTGTGTAACAAGTCACCCAAACTGATGCCCTAAAACCTTAATAGTCTTTAACTCTATGGATCAAGAATTGAGAGTGGCTTAGCAGAGTGGCCCTGGATGTCCATGGGGCTGTGGATATCTGAAGGCCCACTGGTGAGGTGATTCATGCTCATGGCCGGCGAGCTGGCCCTGGTCATTGACAGGACCTCACTCTCCATGTGGTCCCTCTGCAGGTTGTCAAGGGTCTGTGTGCATGGTGGCCACTTTCTTGATGTGCCAATCAAAAAGATGAAGAGGAGTCAGGTGTCCCTGCTGCCTAAATCCACTCCACCACTCATCTGGACCAGAAGAGGGGAGGATGCCAAAGAAGAATAATGTTGCATGTTTATCTTACCTTTTCAGAAATTTAAGAGCATGTTGTCATCATGGAGTAGGCCCCAATGCGGCTCTGACGTCATGGTGGATGGCATAACGGCAGAAGAACACACTGAAGCAGTCACTTACTTGAGACAGGGAAGCCAGGGAGGTGGTGGAGACCGGCACTGCTCTTTTATAACCTCTCCTGGGTAGAGACAGCTGAGGCCTATGAGAACTAGCACCTCTGTGGACAGCGCCCCCAGGACCTCTTCACATGGCTGGCAGGGGTCCTGAAGTTCCCACTACACCAATAGCACCCACACGGAGCCCTGGCTCCCTTTGACATGTGGCCCCTTGGAAGGCATCCCACAGTGTTGACTCTGACAGAGACCTGAGCGCAGCCGTCACCAGCCCAGGTGACCACGAGTGACTGAGCAATAAGCAGGCAGTATTTCAGAGCATCTTTGAACAGCACAGGTCACAGATGCCCAGACAAAACATAGACAGCTGACCTTGGATTTGACCTGTATCTCAGTTTACCTGTCAACATCTGTGCACATTTCCAGAAAGGTCCAAGAGAGACTCAGGATCACACTCAGCTGTTTGGATATCGACTGAAGTTTCCGTAACCTAATTCAAAATTATGGCTCCGATCTGACACACGGGATATGTTTTTCTGTGTGTACAGCTTTCTGAAGAACAGACACAGCCTCTCCCCGAAGGCATTCTCTGTTTAGCAATAGAGATGATGAAATCACTCGGTGGCTGGGAGGAAGGGAGAGGGGATGCAATAGCAGCTGAAACTGGGGTTCGCAGGATTTACCTAGTGGGTTCTCACAAGGCCAGCTTAGACTAAGCTTTTAGAAGTAGAGAGAGCTGCTGACTGCTACCAAGCCCATGTGACTGAGCACCCCTCATCTCTCGCTGTCCCACGTCCCTGCTCATTGTCTATCTTTAAACTGAGAAAGGGGCCTAAACGGTACCTGCCCCAAAGTCAGCCGTTGGTCAGGAAGGTCCAGCAGTATATTTAAGACACCCCATTCGCTTTACATGTGATGACAGATGCTGTTAAAACACAACTTGTGGTGTTTAAAACCTCACATAAAAATGAATAAAAACCCAGGGAATGATGCTGGGGAGAGAGCTCAGGGGTTACAAGCACTGGCTGCTTCTGCAGAGCTCCTGCCTGGGTTCAATTCCCAACACCCACAGGGTGGCTCACAGCTTCTGTGACTCCAGTCTCAGGGAACCCAGTGCCCTCTTCTGGCTTCTAAGGGCACCAGGCACACATGTGGTATACATATAGCTCCTTAAAACACATACATAGCCTCCCACCCATGACCCTGGCATTTGGGAGGCTGAGGCTGGAGAATCACCCTGAGTTTGAGACAAATCTGAGTTACAGAGTGAGAAGCTGTCTCAAAAACAAAACAAAACAAAAACCCTAAAACAAAATGTAGGATGAGAAGATGAACAAAGCAAAGGCATTCACATACAGATGTCTGCTGGTCTGTTTTAAAGCCCTAAAGAGCTTCTTGTGGGGCAGGCGTTTTCCTTCCTCCTTTCTATTCTTCCTCCCTCTTTCCTTCCTTCCCTTCCCTCCCTCTCTCATTCCTCTCTTCCCTCCTTCCTCTCCACCTCCTTCCTCCCTCCTCTCCCTTCTCTCTCCTTCTCTCCTTCCCTCCCCTTCCTCCTCCCTTTGTTCTTCACTCCTCCTCCCTCCATCCCCCCTTCCCATAGCACTGCACTCAGAGCTCTTTAGTAGCAATGCCCTGGCTCATTAAGGCAACATTTCCCTTGCTTTCTTCTCTCATTGTCCTTCCCTCCAGTCTCCTTCAGTTACATATTTTTTATCTTGTCATGCTATCTCTATTTCAGAAAGCCCTTTTTATTCCTTCCTTGGATGATAGGGAATAGTAGCACACAGAACACTGAATATACCAGGCAATGTTCTTCTGAAGTTTGCCAATCTCCCTGCTCTTTGCCTATCTACCTGTAGGGAAGGTGAGTGGAAGACAACAGGACATGAAGTGCTTTAGGGTACTCTAGGGGACATGGGGTGTGCTACTCAGCCACTGACAACATGGGGTGTGCTACTGGGCCACTAAGGACATGGGGTATGCTACTGGACCATTGAGGACATGGGGTGTGCTATAGGGCCACTGAGGACATGGGGTATGC
>CAJQZJ010031983.1:1852483-1863896 GCA_907164525.1 Lophiomys imhausi | reverse complement strand
CATCCCCATCAACATCCACATCAGCATCCTCATCCGCATCCTCATCCCCATCAGCATCCTCATCCACACGCTGCCAGTCACACAAGAGGAAGGGGCACTGTGCAAGAGCTGCAGGAGTCTTGAGATGACATCTTTCTGGCCTCATGTCCCTGGACTCAGTCAACAGCCGCATGTTGGCCTGATTGTGGAAATCACTTCACAGAGCGGCACACCTCAAGCCGTCATGACTTCAAATAGCCACCATTTTGTCATTTGTACCTCAACAAAGACAACTAATTTTAAAAAAATAAATGAAGTCAGGCATGGTGGCGCATGCCTTTAATCCAAACACTCAGGAAGCAGAGGTAGGCGGATCCCTGTGGATTCAAAGCCAGCCTGGTCTACATATTGAGTTCCAAGACAGTCAGGATACATAGAAAGACCCTGTCTTGAAATTAATAAGTAATGGATGACCTATCTACCTATCTCCTGTTTTTACTGGCAGTTCTCAAAGAATTTTGAAGAAATCCAGTTTTTTTTATAGAACTCTTCCCAAAAATGATAATTAAAAAATATGTCATTGCCGGGCACAGTGGTGGTACACTCTTTTAATCCCAGCAATCTGGAGGCAGAGGCAGACTGATCTCTGTGAGTTCAAGGCCAACCTGGTCTACAAAGTGAGTCCAGGACAGCCAGGGTTCCACAAAGAAACCCTGTCTCAAAACAAAACAAAACAAAACAAAAAAGTCCTTTTTCTCTTCTTCCAGTCCCCTTGACTCTCTCTCTGACTCTGAGCTTCCCAAATGGGATCCCAGGTCCAAGTATTTCCTGGATATGAACTGTCTCCTGCCCTGCATCTCCACCATGTGGCCCACACTTTGCTGGGTGAAACTTGGGAATCCCCAAAAGCTGTCCTCCAGACACTCCAGGAGACAGACTGCAATTCCCCTGCTCTCTTGAGGTGGTATATGGCTGGCTGTTTCTGTGTCTGATCTTTCCAAGCCGATGTTCCTGCCTAGAAGGCATGGAGGGAGTCCAGTTTTTGTGGAGAGTCCTTCCCACAGCACCCATCTGAAGGGGACAGAAGAAAGCCATCCACACCAGAGGTAGCAAGATATATTTGATGACAACAATTGGGTCTTGTTGCATTTGTTACCAAGACATGAACAATTTCCCATCACAGAAGAATTGAGCAGTTTATGCCAGGCAGTGGTGGCGCACGCCTTTAATCCCAGCACTTGGGAGGCAGAGGCAGGTGGATTTTTGTGAGTTTGAGGCCAGCCTGGTCTACAAAGTGAGTCCAGGACAGCCAGGGCTACACAGAGAAACCTTGTCTCGAAAAAAAAAAAAAAAAGAATTGGGCAGTTTAACAGAACACACTTCCTAATTTCTTTCACCAACAAATTCTCAGACAGTTGCCAAACAAAGGAGATGCAATAGATTGTTCAGGGACTCAGACATCTGCTGGAAATGCTACCGGGAGTGTGAGCTGGACTGAGATACAGTGTGTGCTGCATGTAGCGTGTGTCTCCACATGCAGCTGGACACAGGGTTTTAAATAGCAACATACACATCTGCTGCAGTAATGTGGCTTCATCCTGGATGAGTAGGTTTTAAATACCAAGCTGTGTTACATGCCTCATGGGACCTGGAATTTTGGTTTTATTTCTAGGTTACCATGGCATTTTAACATAAACACACATAATATATTTATCGACTAAGCCTTCAGGAGCCTTCTGTCAATTCCCAGGTGGGTGTGGACAGGAGTGTGAAGGACTGGTGAGAAAGGTTAGGGAATCAGGAATGAACTCTATGAAGCCATTGTGATAAAAATCACTAGTTCTAAAAGAACATTGTAGAACTGAGCCAGCTCCCCGACCTCCTGCTTGCATTGAATTGTTCAGAGTACTGACACTTCTCTAAGGTACTTTGGTGATTGACAAATTTGATCAGAATTCTTCACACGAAAGGGACTTCCTTTTCCCACCTGGATTTCTGCATCAGTGGGCTGGTCTAGCTTAAGGACATCTAGAGCACCTGTCCTCAGCTTGGCATTCCTGGTTCAAAGGTCATGTGGTTTCTTCCCCTTGGCTTGTGACACATGCTTACTGTCTTAACTTTGTTTCTGTTGATGTGATGAACGCCCAGGCAAAAGTAACTTAAGGGAGAGAGAGTTTCTTTGGCTCACAGTTTACAGTCCATCATTTCAGTCAAGGTGCTTGGAACTTGAAGTAGCTGTTCACACCTCATCCAGTCAGGAGCAGAGGGAGCAAGTTACTATATGCACACTGGTAGTGTCCTCTCCTTTTCATTTAGCCCACGGCTCAACCCTAAAACTGATGCCACTCACCCACCTGAGAAAATCCCTGATAGGTTTTCCCACAGGACAATCTAGTCTAGACAAGTTCCTCAGTGAGACGCTCTCTACTTAGGTGATTCTCCGTTGTGTCAACTGACAACCAAAACAAACCAGCCCATGCTGATGTTGAGTCACAGGTCACAGGCAGATAGACTGAGGTCCCTGCTTGGTAACAGCAAGACATTAAGAGCCAAAGTGAGACACATGGGAGTATTTTCCACAGAGATTTGCAAAATATTTAAGAAAACTTTAAAAGCAGTAAATACTTGTCGCTTCTGGGGTTGGTGGCTTGAGGGTGTTACAGTATTTCTAAATACTTCTAACAATCCACCTACTCCTTTAATAACTCTAGTCCCAAACATCTAACTCTGTGTTAAAGAGACCATGGAGAAAATGAAATCTCCACCCACCTAGTGTTTAGGAGTTCCTGGGCTGCTGTGTGGCTCACCCAGCTGGCTGTGGGCAGCATCTGTTCTGGGTGGCTATGGAATGCCAGAAGAGCAAAGTCTTCTGTGGAAGACTCACAGCTCACGGTCCAGGGGTTTTGTGTTGCTATAGAGTTTATATTTTATTTGTTCATCTAATTAATTATGTTGGAGACAGTGTCTCATGTTGCCCATGCTAGCCTCCGAATTAATATGTAGTCAAGGATGGTCTTGAACTACGTATCCTCTTGCCTCTACCACCCCTGAGATTAAGCGCATACACCACCACTCCCGGATCTATTTTAAATTTAAATTTCCCATTGCCTTTCTCTTCCTGCAACCACACTTCTCACTCCACAGATATGAGTTTGCCCCAAGGGAGGGGTCAGGAAGAAAAGGAAGGCTCCACATCACAGAGATTGGGGAACACTGGGGCTGGAAAAGTAGCTCAGGGGTAGAGCACTGGCTAACCCTTGAAGGGCCCATGGTTGGAACCTAAGCACTGGGAGACAGACAGACAGACACACAGACACACACACACACCAAATCTTTGGATCTGGTGTTTCCCTGTCAACCATGTACCGTCACTTGAGGGCATTATTTCTAACAGGTGTCTCCCTATCCATGTGTTTAAGGAGCTGGATTATCCACTAAGGTTATGATGTCACTGGAGGCATGATCAACAGGAGGTAAATCCAATCTGGGGTGGCCTTATTCTTTCTTATGTAAGCCACTGCTCTCATCTTTCCTTCTCAGACGTTTTGAAACATTGTTTTTATTTCTAAACTAAAATTGCACTTCTGTGATGAGTCCCATTCCCATTGGAAAAGCCAAAAGTCTAACTCTCAGCTCTCTCCCGCTCCTCCCCTTCTTCCCTCCCCTTCCCCTCACTTGCTCTCTCCCTCCCTCTCTCAGTCCTTCTCTTTGTTTAGGGTGGCACACAGGTTACCCCTGGCTATAACAGTCTCATGTCTCAGGTCTCCTTTTATTTTCTGTTTGAGGTTTTTTTTTTTTTAAACATTTTTTTATTTATTATGTATACAGTATTTGCTCTACATATATGCCCGGGCAGATCTCAATGTAGATGGCTGTGAGCCACCATGTGGTTGCTGGGAATTGAACTCAGGACCTTGGGAAGAATAGCCAGTGATCTTAACCTCTGAGCCACCTCTCCAGCCCCTGTTTGAGGTTTTGAGTCCCTGAGTAATTACTCTCTCCTTTGCTTGAACATCATTTTTACATAAAGGAGATGAAAAGGAAGTATAAATTAAGTCCGGCTGGTTCCTTCTCCATCTGTTAACATTATACCATCTGCTCATCACTTCTTGCATGTAGCACAACAGCCCCTGATGATGTTAGGTGGAAGCACCGTGGCCCTGGAAGTAGACTGAAAGAATTCAGCAGAGAGCTTTTATGAATTCCAACAGGGAAATATTGGCTAAGGGGTCAGTTGAGATGCCTGCGGCCAGACGCAGATCTGCCTGGGCTCTTCAGCTCTGTCTGTCCATGGCTGCATTTGGTGTCAGGTACTGAATGATGAGAAAGGCAGGAAGAAAACAAAGCCCCAAGGAACACAACCCAGACCCAACCCCAGTGACACTGTTGTCTCACGGGAGACAAGCTGCTTAGAAAACAGTAGGCTGCCTGAACCAGCTATAGGAGCAAAGATCTCCTGTCTCAGGGGATAAAAAACAAAGTCCCTGTCACAGGAGGGGAAATGCAGAACTGACAGGCCACACACATTGTGACCATAAAAGCATATTGCATCCAAAACGGCAAGACGAAAGAAATAAAGGCCAGATAGTACAAGTAAAGGCGTTAGCGAGACCTAGGTGTGGTGGGGGCACGTACTTTTATTTCCAGCACGAGAGAGGCTGGGAGTAACATAGCAAGTTCCAGGTCAGCCAGGGCCTCATATAGAGAGAGACCCTGTCTCCAAAATAAACAAAGCAAACATTAGCAAGAAACCACATCAGCTGTCACAGGAAACATGGATGATCTAAGTGTCCCAATTACAAAGCAGAAGTCATCAGATTAGATTAAAAGTAAGGCCCGTGAATGCAGACTGCTGTCATAAACCCACATTCAAAAAACCTTTGGTGATAGTCCACCCATGCCCCACTATCTACCCAAGAGGAGTGGAAACTATGTCCATGGGATTCTGTATCAGGCATGTTCTCAGTTAAGGCAGCAAGTGGAGGCAAGTCACGTGTCCATCAGCTGTGAGTGGACTATGAACTGAGGTGTCCCCACCATGACTAGTACCAAAGAATAGTTTTTATAACCCAATGCAGGCCCCTTCCTTCTTTTCCTCATTGGCTGAGTAACGAGGCGGGTACTGCCTTACACGCCATCTGAGTCTCTGCCTCTTATTTTGTCTATTTCTCAGTGAGACCATCCTGTTCATTTAAAACCTTACCAGGTGCACGACCTGGTCATGTCTGTAAACCATTGGGTCGTTAATATTTTTTTTTTTAATCTAAACTGAGTCTGGTGTTAACAGGGGCCCAGTGTTTTCCTATTCACCTGTAACCAGACCTAAGCTGACTCAAGGTACTTTTGAAAATGAAGCATTACTTTTCATTTCTTACAGTAAATGTTTCAAGAGGTGGGTTGATAGCAGGAGAGTGGGCTGTCACGTGTGTCCTGCACATGGTGAGCAGTCACCAGAGTAGGAAAACATAGTCACACTCCAGCAGAAGATATGAACTAGAATACAGAGACCCAACTAGTTCAAACATAGCAAAACTTGAGAAAGGGAACCAAAAGCAAATGGGAAGGATTTAAAAATCAGTCACCATTGACCTGGACTGTTGTATGATCCTGGTGACCCTTTAGTCAAATTGTTGTAGGACCTGGGTGGCCCATCAGCCATAAAAATGAAGACACCAAGACCTTTTAATATTTCAAAGCTTAGGCCTTAGCTAGGCAGACTCTCAACTAGCTCTAAGGTAGCCCAACCACCTAGCCCCATCCAGCCATGTGGTTAGCTGTAGCTTCCAGACCCATAGTCACGTCTCCTCTCATGTCTCCTGGTGAAAAAAATCTTCCTCTTTTGCAGGAGGAACAAGGCCATATGCAGGAGGAACAAGGCCTAATGCTAAACAGCACATGCATGGCTGGGCTTCCGCATGCAGGCATGCCCAGGCATGCCCAGACATGCCTGCCCTGAGACCTGCCTGGACCTGTCTGATGGCGCCACACTGGGTAATGAGACATGAGCCAATGAGGAAGAGTCTCAGTAGGCTGCAGTTCAGGAGCCAATGGGACTCCAGGCAGAGGTTATAAAGGGGCAGCCTCTTCCTAAAATAAATGGGTTTGCTTTTGCCATTTACCAGACCCCCAGAGTCTGGGTCCTTGACTCTAGGCCAGTTCATCCCCACCCACAAGGGTCCTGGGCATGGGCCCTAGCAACACTCTTTCTTCTTCCCAGAGTTCCTTTCTCCCTCCCAGGAAGCCATGCCTTCCACTTCTCTCTCTGACCAGCTATAGGCTGTCAGCAACTTTTTAATTATCCAATCAGGGATAATATCCCTCTCCAACATCTCCCCTTTTTAGTCCAATAAAAAGCTCTTTTTATTATAACAATAAACTATATACAATAAGAACAATTGCAAGAACTATCAGGTAAGATGTACATTCACAACGTCCAGTCCATTTGTATTTGGAAATCTTGGAGAAAGTACTCCACTATCTATCTATCTATCTTGGTCCCAATGTCCAAAGTTCTGTACCTACATCATTCTCTATCAATCTTGTACTTATAAACTTAAAAACATCTTTTTAGACCTTAGGAGGAGGAAAGAGATATCATGGGTTAGGTATCTCTTAGATGAGAAGCACACATGGCCAAAAGCAGCCTGCTCAGAGCATGTGCAAGTGTTTATGGGGGATTTGGCTGTGAGGCCATCAGGATAGTTTAAGATCTGCCCAGCCCCAATGCTTTAAGGCTTATATTAAATCTAACAGGCCTCTGTGTGTTTATTTAGAATACAGCAGGTTAAGGAACTACTGCCTCCTTAATAATTATATGAATCAATATTAAATATTAATAATCCTTCAACACTGAATCAAACTACACAAGCTGACAGTGGACCCAACTTTATTTTTTTTTCTGTCCTAAATTGTTTATTGGGTATGAATTTTACAAATATTATGTGTATTAGCGGTAGCGGTGGAGCTGGAGAGTAGTGTGGACCCAACTTTAAATGTTAAGAAGCAAGTAGATCCAAGTGTGCTTAATGTATACCCATAATCCAATATCAAGGAGAAGAAGGAAGGAAGGTGTGCTGGTTAGTTTTATGTTAACTTGACACAAGCTGGACTCTCTGAAAGGAGGGAACCTCAACTGAGAAAATGTCTCCATAATATATATAGCTGTAAGCCATCATCTTAATTAGTGACTGATGTGAGAGGGCCCCGCCCACTGTGGGTGGGGCCATCCCTGGGCTGGTGGTCCTGGGTTCTATAAGAAAGCAGGCTGAGCAAGCCTTGAGGGGCAAACCAGTAAGCAGCAACCTTCCATGGCCTCTGCATCAGCTCCTGCCTCCAGGTTCCTGTCCTGACTTTCTTCAATAATGAGCAGTGTTGTGGAAGTACAAGACTAATAAACCTTTTTCTACAAAAGTTGTTTTGATTATGGTATGTTGGGGAAGGTCTAATAACATTGCTTCTGATAGGCTGATTTCAATGCTAAGATTTGGTTACGGCCCCTTCCGAGGTATTCTCTTGATTGGTTAATAAAAGTCTCTGATGGCCAATTAGCTGGGCAGAAAGAGTATAGATAGGTGGGACTTCCTGAGATTAAAACAGGAACCCTGTTTTACACAGAGGATTTGCTCTTTCCACCAGGAGACATGGAAGCAGATAGACGTGTTTGAGAACTCTGGAAGGTAATTGCAGGCACATAGAAGTTTGGGATTAGGTGGTCCGGGTTAACTTAGATTAGCCACTTAAGAGTCTGCCCAGCTAAGGGTTAAGTGTTAAAACATTAAAAGGTCTTTATTTAATTATTGGGGAAAGGACCTAGGCAGCTTAAGACTGTCAATCCAAGCAATCCAGGGTCATCGGCCTCCCGCCAAGCTGCAGCGAATCTCCCACCAAGCCGACAGCAATTCTACCAGCCTAATATAACAACTTATATTAGTTAACAGAGTTTAGGTTGCAGGTGGTGTAGGCCACCCTTGACCCAGGGCTTTTTCCCCAGGACAAATCAGGCTGCCAGTTAAGGCAGGCCAGGCTGCCGGCTGCTGTGCCAGCCTAATGTTACAGTTTATACTTATTAATAAATGCAATTGATAATTAAATTGCAGTTTCAATGGTATTTCATCACAGCAATAGTAACCCTAACTAAGACAGAAGGTTATGAGTTCAAGTTCAGCCTAAAATATATAGTGAGACAAGATGAATCTGGTGGCTCAGGTTTGCAATCTCATCTACTTGGAAGTGAAGGCAGGAGATGCTCAAGTTCAAGACCTGCCTTGGATACAGAGCTACAAAGCAAGTCTGGGCAATTTATTGAGATCCTCCATTCTCAAAATAAAAGATAAAAAGAGATCTGGAGATGTATATCAGTGGTACTTCATTCTCCAGTGCTGAAAGGGGGGCTGGGAAGAGAGAGAGAGAGAGAGAGACAGGGGTGGGAGTGGGGTTGCAATTATGAGCAAAATATACCATGCTGTCACTGGTCACAAGAAAGTTATGTATCCTTATCATAATCAGATTAGGTAAGAAAAAAATCAATTAAATAAAGAGACATAATAATTCTAAATGTTTAGGTGCTGATTAAATAGCCTAGAAAGTTGTGATATAAAAAAAAAAACTGATGAGATTTCAAGGTGAGAGAGACGAAACGCGGTTACTTAGCAGTCAACTGAGAAACATCAACAGTTAATAAACCAATAGGAGCATACAATAAAACCCTGGCAGCCCACTTGAACTTGTTGGCATTTTGGGTCACCTCCCTCGAAAGCCACAGGCTACCTATCCTTTTTAACTGCACACGGAACATTTAGGAATATAGACTACATTTTAGCCACAAATAAGTCTTCATGCACCTAAAATCATTAAAATCAATCAAAATGAATTATTCTGACCACAATGGGAGGAAATCACAATCAACAACAGTAAGATCTCTGAAGGGGGGGAGGGGAGCTCAAATTTTGGAAGACAAATGATGCAACTTTAAATAATACATGGGCCAAAGAAGAAATGAAAACAACATCAGAAAATACTATGAACAAACAATTGTGAAAACACATACGCGATCTCCTGCTTACAATGGGACATTTATATCAGAGACAAAAAATCACAATATTAGGTTTGTAGAATAGATTTCAAAACTGTACAATCAGTATGATAGTGTGATAGCATTCAGTTCAAAGCTGACATGGGGAGGTCTCTGAAGTACAGGGTTCTTTGAGTTGTCACAGATGTGTCTGTGCAAGCCAAAGGGCAAAGGACCGGCCATTTCCGGCCTCCTAAAGCACAAGCAGCCGTGGGCCTGAGGTGGCAATGTGCAGCAGACATTGATGAGGAAGAAGCCAGCGGCTCCCATGCTGCACCGCGCTGGGTGACGTCAGCAGGTGAGGCTATGAAAACGCGAGATGGGAACAGAACTCGTGAAGGCAGGTTTGTCCTTCTTCCCTGGGCAGCCTTGCAGTCTGAAATCAGTGGCTGGACCTCAGCACACGCTAAGAATGTGGAGTGGTTCCTTTTTTTTTTTTGACTTAGACTGGAGCTATCGCTGAAGATAAACTCATCTCTTCCTTTCCGCCACTCTGAATCTTTCACTTAATTTAGAACATTTTTGAAATTTTTCTCTTATCAATGGTGCACACCTAAAACACACAGGGTGATTATGTATTATTTGTGCACTCATAAGTGTGCGGGTTAGTTCTGAGTCAACTTGACACACTCAAGAGTTATGTGGAAAGAGGATCCTCAGCTGAGAAAATGCCCCTGTCAATCAGACTGGCCTGTAGGTACGTCTGCGAGACATTTTCTTTTTTTTTTATTATGTGTTTTTTTTCTTTTTTGGATTTTACATCATGCACCCTGTTCCCACTCATCTCCCACTGCCCCTCAGATCTGCCCTCCACCCTTGCAACCTCTCCCAAGAGAAAAAAGAAATCTCACTGTGGAAGCTGTAGTGTGTCTCAGTGTCACCCACAATATTCACTTTTCTCCACACTTTTTTGCTTGCAAATGTTCATTGCAATGACTTCTTGGTCCGCTATGAGGCCTCTGGCTTCTGCTACTTTGTCAAAACTGGAACCTCACTGGGACTCCTCTCAGATAATCCGTTGCTGCCCTGTGTCATGGAGATCCTGGAGTTTTGGGTCTGTGGAACTGGCCTCTTTATGCACTCCAGAGTTCATCCATAGGGTAGATGTTGGAGTGGGCCAGCTTAAAACCCTCGTTCTGGGCCTGTAACCCCTCATCCAGGGTTAGTTCTACTGTGCTACACAGGTAAGGTACAGAGATGGGGTGATGTTATGCATTCTAAATGTTAATTAATTGGTCCTGCTTGGTGTCTGTTACTATGTTTTCTCATCATTATCTCTGATTGGTTGAATAAATGCTGAGGCCTGAGATTGGGCAAAGACAGAGGTAGGCAGGACTAAGGCCAGGGCTTCTGAAGCAGAGAGGTTCATGGGTAGAAGAACCCTCCAAGACAAGCAGCAAGGAGCAGGAAGGAGGACACACACCATGCGTTAGAGAAAAGAACGTCATTCCACATGGCCTGGAACATCGGCCTAGTGTGGAGAACAGCAGTCCAAGGGACATATGTACATATGGGGTCATATTTGGGGAATAGAATTAAGAGCTAGTTTAGATGGGCTAAGATCGCTCAATCCAGGTCAAAGCTTGTTAAAATCCATCAGGTCTCTGGGTGCTCATTTATAATGGCAGTTTAAGGATTAACAGCTGCCAACCAATTAACGATAATATAAATGCAAGTAAATAATTTAATTTGCCATTTTTTCTTTTTCTTTTTTTTGGTTTTTCGAGACAGGGTTTCTCTGTGTAACAGCTCTGGCTGTCCTGCACTCACTTTGTAGACCAGACTGGCCTTGAACTCACAGAGATCCGCCTGCCTCTGCCTCCCAAGTGCTGGGATTAAAGGCGTGCGCCACCACCGCCCGGCTCAATTAGCCACTTTTTCTACAGCTTAGGACCTGCTCTCCCAGGTGCTGCAGCAGGTAAACAGGTAAGGGGCTGGGCCAGCTCTCCTGCTCTCCTGACCCCATCAGGCCAACTCTCCAGCCTGCTACCTGCGGTGAGGGCAAGAGAATGAAGGGGATCTCTCCCTCACCAACACCACTGAAAAGCAGACAGAAGGCAGGGCTGGCTCTCTCTGTGACACTTTCTTGATTGATGATTAATCTGAGATGGTCCAGCCCACTGTGAGTGATGCCACCCCTGGACAGGTGGTCCTGGATAGTTTCAGAAGGCAGGCTGTGTTGGGTGTGGTGGCACACGCGTTTAATCCCAGCACTCAGGAAGCAGAGGCAGGCAGATCTCTGTGAGTTAAAGGTCATCCTGGTCTACAGAGTGAGTTCCAGGATAGTCTACACAGAGAAACCCTGTCTTGAGAAACCAAAAGAAGGAGGAGGAGGAGGAGGAGGAGGAGGAGGAGGAGGAGGAG
>CAJQZJ010031983.1:1833734-1852383 GCA_907164525.1 Lophiomys imhausi | reverse complement strand
GGGGGGGGGGAGGAGGAGGAGGAGGAGGAGGAGGAGGAGAAGTAGTAGTAGTAGTCAGGCTGAGCCATGGGGACTCATGAGGAGCAGGCCAGTAAACAGCACTCCCCCATGGCCTCTGTTTTATTCCCTGCTTGAACTCCTGCCTCAGGTTCCCTAAATAGACTGTGATCTAGGAAATGTAAACCAAATAAACCTTTTCCTGCCCAAGTTGCTTTGGTCATGGTGTTTCATCGCAGCAACAGAGAGCAAACAAAGGCGTGCATGTATGTAACAAAACTATGAAACACACTGGTGGGCTGGGGGTCTATCTGAGACAAGTCCCTCCCTGTTCTCATTGACACCGTCTTCTTAGCTCAATTGAAAGCTGCTTGCTTTTCCTTTCAGGAACTGTTATGAGCAGGCTGACTCGAATACAGGCAGGTACTTTCCTTAGGCTTCACAATCATGGCTCCTCAACAGTTCAGGGAAGAGCAGAGAACCTTAAACAAACCTCCTAGAAAGAAAAACAGGATGTTAAAGTGGTATCTCTCTCCCAAAAAGATTTTTAAAAATCACATTTTTATCCCCCGGACAGAAACATATTTCAGGGTAGCATAGTTTTTATTTCTAAGCATTCCTTTAAATTGCTACACCCTTTGCTTCCTACCACCAGGATTTAAAAATAACTTTCAAATTGTTTTGTTTTATTATAGATTTTAAATAAACATATGATCAAACCAGCCTCTGACCACTCAAGAGTTTTTATCTCAAATGTTCTGTGCATTCCCATACAGAACGTTCAATATATTAATTTGCTATTTTGATTATAAAAATACTTATAAACAGCCAGGTGGTGGTGGCGCACGCCTTTAATCCCAGCACTTGGGAGGCAGAGGTAGGCGGATCTCTGTGAGTTCGAGGCCAGCCTGGTCTATAAAGTGAGTCCAGGACAGCCAGAGCTGTTATACAGAGAAACCCTGTCTCAAAAAACCAAAAAAAAAAATACTTATAAAATTTCAAAATACAGCTAGGCATAGTGGCACACACCTTTAATCCCAGCACTTGGGAAGCAGATGCAGGTGGATCTCCATGAGTTTGAGGCCAGTTTAGTTGGTCTACACTGTTTGTAACCAAACTTTTTAATTATTATTTAACACTTATTTATTTATTACTATTCACTTATAACAAATAATAATTATTTCTTAACTATTAATCCTACACATTCCTATAACCCCTTTAACCTATCCACTAAACCTATTGATAATTATTTTTCTAACCTTTTAGAATGATACAGTCTCTGGGGCAGGTCCTCAGTCGTCAGGAACACAGTCTTTGTTGTAGATTCTTTAACGCACTTAGCAGTCCTTTTTCTGGATCTCTCAGATGCAGGATCATCAGGGTAAGTTGGTTATTGCAGTCTCACCTTAAATAAGGCTTTCTTCTCTCTGGGAGGCCCCAGCCCCTTCGCATCAGCAACTCTGTCGCTCTACTTTAGAGTCCTTAAAGCCAGGCACAGTTTCTTTTAGGCCACTGTTCAGACAGATCAAACCCCTCTAGGCAAAAGCTGAGCCACAGGGTTTATAGTCCTTGGCCTTTTGGTGTCTTGCTCAGGCTTTCTTTGCTCACCAGCTTCTTTCTGCCTCAGGGAGATCTGGCCATCAAATGCCAGCACTTTTTTTAGCAGGACTCTCAGAGCTCTCTAGCATCAGGGGCCTCTCTCCTTTTTGGCTCCATGCACTGTCCTTAAATAGGAGGAACTCTGTTTCAGCTTAATTTGGGCTCCGCCCACTTAGCAGCTGAAAACAATGTCAGGCCAGATACTTTGTTTCTTTAAGTCCATTAAGTCTTTCCTGTTTTTCTGACAATCTTGTTTTTCAGTCCATTGAGTATATCCTGTTTTTCCTGACTTCAACCTTGTTTTTCAGTCTATTAAGTCTCCTGTTTGTTTCCTGTTTTTAGTCCACATGCTGATAATGATCTTCATGCCCCGAATTAAGATACAGTATCAGAAACCCCTATATATTTTCTAAATCTAATTTAATTTATCTAACTCCCTACATACCCCCTTCTAGTAAAAAATAAATAAATCTACATCATAACTACATATACAATGTAAATAAATTGTCTATGTACAATACATAAGCTAACTTTAAATTTTTATCAATATACATTAAAGCAAGTGTTAAAATAACCTTAAACTTCTCACAATACATAGTTGTATTTACATCTTTTGACAAAAGACATTAAAGCAAACAAAACATTTTAAATTTTTATCAATAAACTTACTTTCTATTACATACAAAACATTTTTTAAACTTGCACCAATAAACAGAATCTTAAATTTCTAACAATATAAACAAAATAATCTTTCACTCCAATTCTTACAGTTCCGTTCATTATATCCATTCATCGCAAACATCACAAACAAAAGACAATCACAATACCTAAGATATGACAACAAAAAATTTTCATTCCACCTCCTGGGAATGAAGTTGAAAGTATTTTTTGGGCACCCTTTAAAATTTTTAGATATTGGCCAATTCCCAGGATAGCCAGCTATTTTCTCTAAGTTTAAGGAGGAGAAAGGCATAGATTAATTTTGTAAGTCCATTTGAAGCATAAACTCTATCCATGCTAAATGAAAGAATGGAATATTATGAACATCGGACAGTTCTTACCATACAAAGACATTTATGTCTCAGCTATTAAGAGGCTCTCCCTGGTCAGATCTAATCTTTATAAGTTTTGTTGGTAACCACATTTTCTCATTTCCTGTAGATACATATGCATATCTGTAGGGGTTAGATAAATTAGATTTAGAAAATATATAGGAGTTTCTGATACTGTCTCTTAATTCGGGGCCTGAAGAGCATTATCAGCATGAAGTCAGCAAAAACAGGAAAGACTTAATAGACTGAAAAACAAGGTTGAAGTCAGGAAAAACAGGAAAGACTCAATAGAATTGAAGAAACAAAGTATCTGGCCTGACATTGTTTTCAGCTGCTAAGTGGGCAGAGCCCAAATTAAGCTGAAACAGAGTTCCTCCTATTTGAGAACAGTGTGTGGAGCCCAGAAGAGAAGAGGCCCCTGATGCTAGAGAGCTCCAAGAGTCCTGCTGAAAAAACGGCTGGCCATTGATGACCAGCTCTCTCCCTGAAGCAGAAAGAAGCCGGTGAGCAAAGAAAGCCTGAGCAAGACACCAAAAGGCCAAGGACTGGACCCTGTGGCTCAGCTTTTGCCTAGAGGGGTTTGATCTGTCCAAACAGTGGCCTAAAGGAAACGGTGCCTGGCTTTAAGGACTGAGGCAGAGCAGCTGAGTTCCTGATTCAAAAGAAGTAAGTTGGCCTGCAGATGGCTGGGGTCTCCCACAGAGAAGAAAGCATGAAGCCTTATTTAAGGTGAGACTGCAATAACCAACGACCCTGACGAACCTGCATCTGAGAGATCCAGAAGAAGGACTGCTAAGTGTGTTAAAGAATCTACAACAAATACTGTGTTCCTGACGACTGAGGGCCTGCCCCAAAGACTGTATCATTCTAAAAGGTTATGAAAGTAGTTGTTATGATTATCAATAGGTTTAGTGGATAGGTTAAAGGGGTTGTAGGAATTTATAGGATTAATAGTTAAGAAATTGTTGGTGTTTGTTATAAGTGAATTTAGTAATAAATAAGTGTTAAATAATAATTTAAAAGTTCGGTTACACATATCCATGTCCCCATCTTAAAACTAGTGCAGGTTTCCATTCTAAAGTCAAAATATCCTTTTAGTATATTGGTTGATTAAGTTCCTCAGTTTTTTCTATAACCCAGTGTCTCTCAGCTGCAGCAGTACCTTTTTCACTGACATTCAAAAAATTCAGTGTTAGTAAAGCATTGTGCAATCTGTCCCTGGGATTCCTTAACAGTGAGTTTCAAGTCAGCCATAGATACATAATGAGACCCTGTCTTGAAAAAAAGCCAATGATAATAATAAGTAATTTTTAGTTAAAACATGAAATACAGAAATTGTAAAGATATAAAAATTCTTTAGATCACATGAGCATCAAAAGTCAGGCAGTGAGGACATATTTATATATGCTATATTTCCTAGATAGGGACATTGCTATATTTCTTAAAACAATTTTGGTATCTCAGGTAACACACCTGCCGACATGCACAAGGCCCTGTGCTCAATCACCAGTAAATGAATTTCTCCTCACAGAGCTCCTGGGACAGTCCACAGTTCATAAGCAACAAGCTCCCCTACCCGCCTTCGCTCCTTCCCCACTGTAAAGGAACCCAACCCTGGCTTCTATGCACTCAGGGTTCTGTTGAAGGGGTAGACACATGCCTTGGGGCCATTCCTTAGGGTAATCTTCCCAGCTGTCTTAGGGTTTCTATTGCTGTTAAGAGACACCATGACCACAGCAACTCTTAGGAAGGAACACAATTAATTGGGTCTGGCTTACAGTTCAGAAGTTTAGTACGTTATCATCATGGCAGAAACATGGCAGCACGCAGTCAGACATGATGCTGGAGAAGTAGGTGAGAGTTCTCTACATCCAGATCAACAGGCCGCAGGAAGAGAGAGACACTGAGCCTGGCTTGAGCATTTGAAAGCCTAAAGCCCTCAGAGACACACTTCCTCCAACAAGGCCACACTTCCTAATAGTGCCAATTCCTACAACCTATGGGGGCTGTTTCCATTCAAACCACCACAGGAGATGTCTACATTCTGAACAAATCCCATCAATAAACAGATTTCCAACAGAGAGGAAGGAAGCTCAAAACACAGCAAAAATGCTTTAAATTTGTAGCAACTTGTTTATTTTTGTAGAAGACAATTGCAGGGGTTCGAGAGATGGATCTGTGGTTAAAAGCACTTGCTGTTCTTACAAAGGAACTGGGTTCAGTTCCTCTCACCCACATGGTAGTTTATAACCACCTGCAACTAATTCTGGGACATCTGACATTCCCTCCTGTCCTTGTAGCCCCTGGGCATGCACATGGAACATATACATATATTCAAGCAAAATACAAATATATATATATATATAAAATCTTCAGCTGGGTGGTAGTGGTGCATACCTTTAATTCTAGCACTTGGAAGGCAGAGAGAGGCAGGCAGATCTCTGTGAGTTGGAAACTAGCCTTATCTACAGAGTGAGTTCCAGGACAGCCAGGGCTGCACAGAGAAATTCTGTCTCTAAAAACAAAACACAAAAAAAGACTGTGGTCCAGCCACCTGAGGACAGAGGACACTACAATTGAAAGCCCAGGGCATCTGCTGCCCCAGCCTCTAAAGTGGACAGTGGACTGTAATAGTCATTCCTCTCCTACCACGACCCATATCCTGGTGGAGGCCAATAGCACAGGTGTTGCAGAATATTTGATCCCATTGTGGACCCCGAGGCTGTGGATTAAAAAACCTGTTTCTATTGTGGGATGACTCAGCCTTTTAATCCTAGAGCTTTCTGTTTACTGTAAACAAGTACTTGTGATGCGGATCTGCCCTAGCACACACTGTTAGTCCAAGAGCTTTCTGTAAATTACAGATTAAATAAAGCTAACCCAGGTCAAGAGGCAGAGCAAGAAACCAGCTGCCAGGGATTACACAGAAAGGAGGGACACTGAGCTGAGGGTATTTAAGATGGCGTAAAGAAGGAGTAGGGAGTTCTTCCTCTGAGTTTTTTCCTTCAGGTTTTCTCTTTTTAGGCTTCTTCCTCTAAGTTCTTCTGGGCTTTTTAGTTTAGGGCTTTTGGCTGGGATGTTGGTGGAATAGGAACGTCAGCTGGGAGCTTTCTCTGCCTCTGAGCTAGCAGGTTTTCACCCCAGTCTCTGGCTCCTGAGTATTCACTGGTAAAATTGAAGGGCAGAGATATTTTAGTTTTTTAAAACAACACACGGGTTCCTTCATCTTCACTGACGTTTTCATTTTGAGGGGACATCAATAGGGACCAGGTAAAGAGCATGGATAGTTCATCTAAGTGAAGGTTGTGCTGTGTACGTGGCCTGGGCAGAAAGCTCACACTCTGCCATCCTTTTCAGTACTGCAGTGGTTGGCATTTGAATGAAGTCACATCAGGTGGCACTGAGGAGAGACTTGGCTCCAAATGTATCCCTGTTTCCCTGTTTCTCATACCAGAGTAGAGAGGAGAGGCCCAGCCCCATGTACCCTTCCTGCTACTGTCTGTTGGTGTTGGTGAGACCGCACGAGATGGAGACCCCTACCAGCCCTGTGGAACCTTCTCCCTGCTCTCGCGTGATTCAGGGATCAATCCTTAACCCCAATTTAAGACTAGCCCTGCTCCTGCTGGCTTTACTTCTTTGTGAGCTACTTTAAAAGCCATCTTCATATGGGCTTGTAAGGTGAGGCTAGCATGTCATGAATGTTGTCCTGAGCAGGTTTGGCTCCCACCTACCCACTCCACCCATCCCTATCCTCCCCCCCACCCCCCCCCCCCCCGATCTGGGGAAAGCGCCCCCCCCCCCCCCCACCTGCTCAGCTGAGTCTCTTAACCAAGAATGGCTGCACTGCTCCCAAACAGCCTAACTGTGGACCTACACCAGAGTATCAGGGCCACGCTGGGGTGGGGGTGGGGTGGGGTGGGGACGTCTCTTCCTCCCAGCCAGATGTGCGTGTGCATGTGCGTGTCAGAGTGCCAAGAACCTGTTAATTCCTCTGAAGCCCTGTAAATAAATGGAGGGTCAGACCAAGGACGCTGTGCCCTCGATTGGCTGATTGTGAGAACACAAATATGGTGAAAATAGGACCAATCAGGGAAGATCTGTCAAACCTGGCCTGAGGAGAGAGAACCCACCAAATCTTAATCTGGTCTGTGGTCTGTCTCTGCAAAACCTTGTTAAATTGTTTAGCCAGGGCTTTTGTTGTGGTTGGTCGTCCTCCTCCCCACCCCTCCCCCCACCACCACACACACACTCCTCCCCCACCCCATGCAGCTGCTGCTACACTAATGGCTATCAGCAACTCATCCATCAGTTTATGGGGCTTAAGCCTGACTAGCTATCAAAAAACTATCAGAAATCCCTGTATTAGGGGCCTCCTATACCTCTAACACCCATGACAGGTTGTCCCCCCGTGGTGTCTTGCTCACAGGCTGTGGTCTCGCCCTCTTTGCAAAGTCTGTTACTGCTCTGCCTCTTCCGATGATGACAATGACGTAAGGGTCACCGATTCTCCAGGAGCAGCTTAGATTGCTGAGACATGGCAGGACTTGGAAAAATTCACTCAACTCTGCCCCTGCTGGTGATCGTTGGGTTTTGACCAGCTTTAGAAAATTAAGGCTCTTTGCAGCCGATCACTCGTGGTGGTGCTTGTATTCTGCAGGGCAGTTATAATGGGAGGACTGGGGAGCGAAAGAGGACAGAGATCAAAGCTGCTCAGCTTGCAGGGTTTACAGTGGCTGAGGAGGAGGCTGCGAGGTGGCCATTCTCTTGCTTGTAGGCTTGCATACTTAAAAAAAAAAATTCTCTAATGAAATGTTTCTTCCTCTTCTTCCGAGGTAGAGTCACTCTTCACAGGTTAATCTCCTGATTCGAATAGAGTAGATTAGGGAGGATTTCTGTGTCTTGAGAGCACTTTTCTGTAGCCAGAGGTCGGCTAGCTTACAGTGTTGTAGGGAGTTAGATAAATTAGATTTAGAAAATATACAGGGGTTGGGCTGGAGAGGTGGCTCAGAGGTTAAGAGCACTGGCTGTTCTTCCCAAGGTCCTGAGTTCAATTCCCAGCAACCACATGGTGGCTCACAGCCATCTACATTGAGATCTACCCGGGCATATATGTAGAGCAAATACTGTATACATAATAAATAAATAAATGTTTTTTTAAAAAAAAGAAAATATACAGGGGTTTCTGATACAGTCTCTTAATTTGGGGCATGAAGATCAACTTGGCTGTGAGCGATTTAGCTTATCAGCTTGTGGAAAAACAAGGTTGAAGTCAGGTGAAAACAGGAAACAAACAGAAGACTTTTTTTAAAAAGAACATTTATTTATTTATTATGTATGCAGTATTTGCTCTACATATATGCCAGGGCAGATCTCAATGTAGATGGCTGTGAGCCACCATGTGGTTACTGGGAATTGAACTCAGGACCTTGGGAAGAACAGCCAGTGCTCTTAACCTCTGAGCCACTTCTCCAGTCCGAACAGGAGACTTAATAGACTGAAAAAACAAGGTAGAAGTCAGGAAAACAGGCAAGACTTAATGGACTTAAAGAAACAAAGTATCTGGCCTGACATTGTTTTCAGCTGCTAAGTGGGCGGAGCCCAAATTAAGCTGAAACAGAGTTCCTCCTATTTAAGGACAGTGCATGGAGCCCCATAAAGAAGAAGAGGCCACTGATGCTAGAGAGCTCCCAGAGTGCTGCTGAAAAAAAGTGCTGGCCATCATTTGATGGCCAGATCTCCCTGAGGCAGAAAGAAGCTGGTGAGCAAAGAAAGCCTAAGCAAGACACCAAAAGGCCAAGGACAGGACTAAACCCTGTGGCTCAGCTTTGCCTAGAGGGGTTTGACCTGTCCAAACAGTGGACTAAAGGAAACTGCCTGGCTTTAAGGACTCTGAGGTAGAGTGGCAGAGTTGTTGATGCGAAGGGGCTGGGGTCTCCCAGAGAGAAGAAAGCATGAAGCCTTATTTAAGGTGAGACTGCAATAACCAACTTACCCTGATGAACCTGCATCTGAGAGATCCAGAAAAAGGACTGCTAAGTGCGTTAAAGAATCTACAACAAAGACTGTGTTCCTGATGACTGAGGACTTGCCCCAGAGACTGACTGTATCCTTCTAAAAGGTTAGGAAAATAATTATCAATAGGATTAGTGGTTAGGTTAAAGGGATTGTAGGAATTTGTAGGATTAATAGTTAAGAAATTGTTGGTATTTGTTATAGGTGAATATTGTTAGTAAATAAACAATAATAATTAAAAAGTTCGGAAACACAGTGTCCCCAAGTCAGGGCCACTTCTGTCCTGTTAACAGAGAGTCCACACTGGGCTGAGGAGGTGAATGGAGCTGTGACCTCCACGGACACTTTAGCGATGAGAGGTTGAGACATTTAGCTGCTGTGGGTTTCCAGGGGCATGGCAAGGAGCCTAAGCCGTCACAGGATGACTTTGGGCGTAGAGAGAACACACAGTATTTATTTCTAAAATTCATCAGGTGCTTCTAAAAAAGAAGCAAAATCTCTGCACAGAACAGGACTCCTGGGCTCACATGAACTTCAAATATTGAACTAGGCTGGCCTCACATTCCTATGTGAATACAGCAACTGTATTTCTTTTCTTTTCTGTTAAAAAAATAGTTACAGAAATCTTAACTTATCTTGTTTCCTTTCAAAGAGAAAAACAATATTACAGGAAAACTGTGGGGCCAGCTCTAAAGTCATAAAAAACACACTTATTTCCTGACACACCCTGAACCCTGACCCAGGCACTCTCTCTCCCTCTCCTCATTAAATCCTGGACTGGCTCCACACCTTCCTCAGGGTGCATTGCCTGGGTGGCCCTTGGCCAGCCCTTTAATCCTTTCTGTGTGCAAACTGAGGTATGCTGTCCCCTGTGACTCCTGCCAGATTACATACCTGTATTTGATAAATATGAACTTAGACCCTGTATCATAAGACAGCTCCAAAAAACTAAACAACGTACTTGAGTGTGCACCAATCTGGGGTGGGAGTGAGCCTTCAGAGAGGAGGGCTATTCCTACAATAACAAACACCCATATCCAGTTTCCTACTTCAAAAGTCTGTAGGATGGGTGGGGCTTCTGAGGCTTCTCATGGCCCGCTGAGATGGGAGAGACCAGAACTGTCCTTATGGAGGCCTGAACCACAGGACAGGGAGAGGGTCATACCATTTGGGTGGCACCACAAAAGGGGCTCCATCACAGAGGGATTGAGCCGCTGTGGGAGGACTATCCCACGAGAGTTTGAGCATACGGGGCTGAACATGAGGTCTCAGCTGTGAGATACAAGCTATGAGGGGTTGGGCCATAAGGTTCCAGGTCACAGGGCTGAGCCATGCAGGCAATGAACAAGATGGAGCTGAGTGAGATATGCAGGGAGGGGCTGAACATGGGATGCTGAGCCACAGGGTGCTGGGTCATGGAGGTCCCCTCAACTTCAGGGGACCCATGTTTGGCTTGGACTCTTCCTCTCTGGTAGTTATAAAGTTCATCACAAAGCCCCAACACCATGGGCCGAAGACCTGGCTCCCAGAGGCCCAGTGTCATAAGATCTGCCCCTCACACGTCTCTCAAGTGTCTCATCTGTTCTTGTGAGAGAGGACAGGTGCCAATCTCTACAAGTGGCTGTAGGCCAACTCTAACAGCAAAATTATTCTTGTGTGTGTGTGTCAGAAAAGGTTCATTGGATGTAGCAGTGAGAGGAACCATCTGCTTCTGTGTTTCCTTAGATACTTTGTTTCCAAGCCTGTATATCATGTAAGGAAAGAAGGAAGCAAAACAGAAACAAAACCCTCATCTTCTTGAACTCAGGACACCCCAAGTCTCATGTTGGGTGGTCTCTGCAGCACCCAGAGGGCACACCTGACACTCTTTCCTCCACATCACTTTAATGGAACCTGCATGTTTCCTGGGGTCCCAAGCTTTAAAGCTACAAATACAAATATAAAAAAATAAATAAAAATCCCCATCCCTGAAATGGTGGCCTTAAAAACATGCACAAAGTCTCATGTGTTTGATTTTTAAAGATACACTGCTGCAACCATGAATATATTTAAAATTCTCTTTCATATGCAGAATTCTCAAACCTTGGCAATTTCTCCTTTGAGTCACACAGCAGCTAGGCTTCAGTAACTAGTCCCCTTCTCAGACCTCTTGTTCACTGAGCGATGTCAATCCTAGGAAGGCCATGCCCACTGTAGCTCCACTGAGGAAAGCACCCATGAGACACCCAGATTGGCAGTTTTCTCTTGTCCTAATGGATTCTTTCATAAAGAATGCTGAACATGTCTAAAGGCCCCTACAATTTCAGCCTGATGAGAATTGCACTTAGAGGCACAGCTGAATGTGGGAAAGAGTGTTTCAGTGGTGGGGTGGAGTGGTATAGGGAACTCGAGAGTCAGAAACATACCTGGTTCTAGGATTATAATACAGCCGCAGGCAGGTTGCTAATTGAGCCTTTGACTTCTCAGCTGTAAGTTTCAAATCACCGTATCAAGAGCTATATGGCACAGTATTTAAAAATACTGAAATTTAGATTTAAGTACTAAATAAGCTTAAGAGTAACAGGTAATTATAAGTACCCAGTCACTGTACATGATTTGCTCAATATATGCACCCACATGTGTGCAGACAGGCCTGGGCCTCTACCTGCTACCACTTTCCTGGTGCTATTTGTCAGGGACCACTGTCCCTGCTCTGGAGACAACTCAAGGGAACCCAGGAGTTCCCCACTGACTCTTCTGTGAAGCCCAGCCCTACCATGGCTAAGTCACAGCCTGTCTTGGTTCAGAACCACTAATGTCCAGTGCCACTAATGCCCAGTGCAGGGCACTCACATCAGTCTACACTTGATTCAACAGTTGGTGTTTTCTTCTCTCCCATATCTGTCCAGAGCCTGAGCTTTACTGCAAAGAGTGCTGCCTAGGGTATATATATAAATATGTATATTTTTATTTTTTATCCCCATAATATTGTTTGTGAAGAATTTTAGGAAAAATGTAAATATTTAAATGACAAGTTACATCCCTGGCTGTGTTTTCAGTTTTCATTTAAGCCTGAAAGTTCCACAAATATGTCCATAAGAATGAAGAGTGGCTTGGTGGTCACTAGAGAGGGACGTAGGCTTGGAGTCCCATTCTAAGTACCTCTGCCTTGGGAAAGAATGATATCTCCATGTGCGGGCACAAAGGGGCACGGATGTGAAAAGTTCTCCTGTGATCTTGCTTCTGGTGGTCCAGGCCAGGCATGGAAGTTCACGCCTTTAATCCCAGCACCCAGGAGGAAGTCAGGCAGATCTCTATGAGTTCAAGGCCAGCCTGGTGTACAGGGTTAGTTCTAGGACAGCCAGAGCTACACAGTGAGACCCTGTCTTGGAATTAAAAACAATAATAAAGGAAAGGGAAGGGGAGGGGAGGTAAGGGGAGGGGAGGGGAGCGGAAAGGAAAGAGGAAAGGAAAGGAAAGAAAAGAGAAAAGGAAGGGAAAGAGGAAAGGAAAGGAAAGGGAAAAGTGGTGCGCCAGAATCCCTGGGAATTGGAATGTAGGAGTAGAAGTACCATGAGACTTCTGAGATGGCCCTTTCATTCCAGGCTTCATCCCTCAGCTGAGATGACATCCCTTGCTATCCCATGAGAACTGTTGGGTGGGTGGAAATCAGCATTCAGGTCACACCCAGCACTTCATTAAAGTATCTCATCATTCTTAATACCCATGCCTTCTCTAAGACGACAAGAACCAAGTGAGGTGTGTCTCTCTGGAGCTATGTTTTAATCATTCCAGGAGTGGTTTTTAATACCTTATGAGGCATCCTCTCAGAACCACAAAGAGAATCAAGTAGCATTTCTGCTTTTAAGAGACTAGTAATTTTAACAGCCTAAGCAATGGAATAGAATTTCAGAGCAACTTCTTAAAGCACTTCCTTAATTCTACAGAACAGTGAAGATAAAAAATTAAAATATCCACTTTTGAAGATGAGGACTGCCTGGGCCTCACTGCTAGGTACTGCCTGCTGCTGTGAACACTGCCCCTGGAATGGCAGCACCTGGGGTGAGATCCAAGGTGCAAAGAGCTGCATTCCTCCCAGCCTGTTTACTTTGTCCTCAGCACACTCTTTTAACTACCAGTAAAAGTAAGGGAGGGACTGGGGCCAGGAGCAATCACCATATGCTACAGTGACTGTCACAAGGCAGGGATCCCCACTGAGGAAAAGATGGTCAAGGCCCTGTGCCACTGTCCCCCTGTCCATGAAGTGTCATTGGTCCTGGTAGGCCTGGGGTCCACTGGAACCAAATGGAAATACGCACATTTCAATACAATGCTCCCTGCACCCGCATTTTAGTGTTTCATGTTTTCTGTTAATATCTTCACATATTAACAAATGGCAAAAAGTGAAAAGGCTACAAAATGTCCCCATTCATATGAAGTGGAATTGAGGTCCCACCCTCACTGTCTCGGGCAGGACTGGTGTGTGGGGGCCAGACAGAAATGGCCTCCAAGCTCTTGACCCCCAACCCTGAGCCTCTATGACACTAGCTCAGCGGCTCTCAGCCTTCCTAATGCTGCCACACTTTAGTACAGTTCCTCATGTTGTGGTGACCCCAACCATAAAACTATTTTGTTTTCTGAAATGCATCCACTGAATGTGGTCAGCATCCTGCTCATCTCTGGTTTCGTTGGCCCTTGGCTCTCCCCAGTGAACTGCACCCCATTTACCAAGTTCTTGCTAAACCACAGCCATGCAGTGTGTTCTCATTGCCTGCTATCCACTGAAGGTCTTGAAATAAGGAAGCCCAGAGATGGGCAGGATGTCGACTCAAGCCACAGTATTGTGCTGAGCATCCCCCATGTAGATTAGATACAAAATGATGCCTGGAAATAGCCCAGCAAACTCATCCAACCCCTTTCCTACCTTGCCAACGGCAGCTGCAGAAGTTTGAGCTCTGAGAAAACATTTTTTTGCATGACTTGCTTTGAAATTAAAATTTTAATGCAAAAATGTCCACCCTGTGGCCAGCAATTAAGGTTCTGAAGGGAAACTCCAGCTACCTCTAACTTAGAACTTCATACTCACAACCGGGTCACCTTTAAAGTGTCACTACTGAGTATGCTCGGTGAGCAGCTTGGAGGGTCAGGAAGAAGTGCTGGCTGACAAATGTGGAGGTCTCAGAGCTGACCTGAATGGGCAGTGAACACAGCCTCTCATAGAGAGGGCTGTGGCCTCCCACAGGGCAGTTCTCTTCAGCCAGAGCAGTGAAGAGAGACCAGCCACAAATCTTCTCTGTGCACGACATAAATGGAGCTGCCCAGCCATCTCTTCCTATAGCAGCATCCAGACCTCCTGGTCAACTAGGGGATGTTAGACTTGAGGACCAAGCTCGGCACTTCCCCCACAAGCTTGACTGTTCAGCATAAGAAGTTCTACTGGATCATGAAAAAAAACAAAACTATGCGCTCACTAGAGCAGATTCTCAAATTCTCCATGCAAGGCCAGTTCCCTAAAGACAAGGCCCTTCACTGTTGCAGATTGCAGCTGGGTTTAGCTTGACCGTGGGGACCAGACAGGAGTTGGTCACCGGCAAGGGAGAACTTTCCAGAAAGCATGAGCCAAGCCAACAAAGGCAGAGACTAGGGAGCACGAGGAATGTCCAGAAGCACTTGGCAGTGGGCTTGATATGGGAGTGGGTGGTGGCGGGCAGCAGGGAGAAGGGAAGCAGCAGAGGAAACTTGAGGGTGAAGGGAACAGCCTGGGCCGGCCTCACCCAGGTGGGGAGACTGGGGAGACGCTGAGGTACAGGGAGTGCACGCAACTGCCCGTGCTTAGGTCCTGTGGAGGTGCTGTTGGTGGATCAAGACGCTGGGTCCCATGTGGTCCAGTCTTCATTCATCAAAACAACATCTAGCTGCCAAAGAGAGGAAAGGTTTAAAAATAATTGAATTCTTAATTTCTGTCTTCGATGCTTCCCACTCCCTCTTGTTCCCACCAAAACACACAAACTTGGGAGGAAATACAAGCAGAGGCCCCACAGTGACCCCTAAAATTCCTGTTGGTGTGCCTGCCACTCCCCAAATTCCAAACGCACAGCCACTCCTGAGGCCTTAAGTTTCTACTCTTAACTCTTTCTGTGGTCAAGCAGTGGCCCGGAAACCTAACTTCACACCTCAGTGACCCCTGACTCCCTGCCACTGTGATGAGAGCTGGGGCCCCAAGTTCCAGCCCTATAATACGCAGTGACCCGTCCACCCACGTCAGGAAGGACTGAGCTGTTCCAAGTGCTGCTACTTCAGGAGGCCCACCCAGGCTTTGGGGGCCCAGGAATGCACAGTTTCAGAGGACAGGTTTCAGGAAAAAGAACACAAAACTTTGACTATAAAATGAAGTATAATGGGGAAATTATTTGAAATAGAAAAGAAACCATAACGACGTAACGATTCAAATATTGGTAAATGCAACTACAAGAGGAAAATGGAAAATACTGTTTGCTTGCAGAGCTCCAGGCGATAACTACAGTTTCCAAATATTTTCTATTGAGAATAGCTTCAACAGTGTTGAAGATATTGACTGGAAAAAAAAAATTCCTTCTTTTACCAAACTGTGTTCACTTTGTTTCCTCTGAACTGGGATGGAGTCAGGGACCAGCAGTACCACTCACCAACTTGGCTCAAACAAGATTTTGTGTGGGAGTCCCTCAGCCAGCCATGCTGAGGACAGGCATGACTTCAGAATGATGGGGACAGCTGGGAAAGCAGCTGCCCACACCCTGGCTCAGCCTGTGAGGTGGAGCATGTACAGTCTGCCTCACCCAGGTGGCAGAGAGCAAGTGAGGACTGTGGGAGTCAGAGGAAGCCACTCTGTAGCTCTCTGCCAGGCAAGTGGAGACAAACTGATCCTTAGAGTAGGTCTGCAACATCAAGGCCAGCCCCAAACTCTCACCAAGCCTGTCCCAGGCATTGACTCTTTTTCTCCTTTGTAACGAAGCTGTACCCAGATGTATGGTGGCTATTTTAGCCCTTCGGAGAGGTGGAGGTTGTGGAACACCTGGCAGGGAACTGTTTAGGTGCATTTGCACAGGGAGGGTACAGTAGCACAAACCAGGGGAGGTGGGAAATTCATGTGATCCCAGCATAGAAAGGGGGGGAAGTAGGAAGATCTCAAGTTCAAGGCCAGCCTGGACTACACTTAGCGGGAGATTAGCAAGAAAAATCAGCTTCAGTGTTAGCATTCCACTCTGTAGACCAGGATAGCCTCAAGCTCAGAGATCCACCTGCCTCTGCCTCCCAAGCACTGGGATTAAAGGTATGTACCACTACTGCCAGGCCCCCGGTGTCAGCATTCTAAAAATGCTTTGCTCACATACCATCGCTACTGGATTCACTTTCTGGAGCTGCTAGAAAGTTCTATTGAATGTCTGGGAACAACTCATCTTGCTGGGGCTGCTGTGGTCTGTGTTTGTGTTCTCAGGTCATCTGTGGTAACTTCCCCAAGAATCCAGTGTCAGGAGGCAGGCCTGCAGAGGGGATGAGGTCATGAGGGTGGTCGTGGGGAAATCAGCACCCAGAGACCACAGAAAGCTCCAATTGCCCCTCCACCTGGTGGGACATTGAGAAAGGACCACTATGATCCAAGAAGTTACCTTCGCCATATGCCCAATCTTAGCCTTCAACCTCCAGAACCGCGTTCAGTAAACTTCTGTTTACAAGGCTATAGCCTTTTGCAAAAGCAGCCAGAATGTGCTACTTCAGGGTCCTGGGTGTCAACACCTGAGTTCATATATGTAGACGGAGTAGTCCTGTGGTAGTCCCTCTTACTGAAGTCTGCTGGCTGGGGGCTGGGAAGATAGCTCAGTGGTGAAGTGCTTGCCAAGAAATCAAGAGGAGCAGTGTTCAGATCCCCACAACCCACATAAAGATGCCAGGTGGGCATGACAGCTCACTTGTAATTCCAGACTCAGAAGGCAGATACAGAATTCCCAAAGCAAGTTGGCTAGCAAAACTAGATATGTTGGCAAGATCTCGGTTTCATTGAGCAACCCTGTCTCATTGAATAAGGTGGAAAGAGACTGAAGATGATTCCTAATGTCAACCTAAGGCTTCTACAAAAATGAGCAAACATATGTTTGCACCCACATACATGGAAACATACATATACATGCACACATGCAACACATACAAATGGAAAAAGATAAAAGGAAGATGTAGTCTAGCTGTCTTCACTCTATAATGGGTATACACTGCACATTCTTCCCACAGGATGCATGGAAAGAAAGGACTCCAATGTAATACAGGGCTTAGGAGAAAACAGAGATAGAGATAGAGAGAGACAAAGACAGAGACAGAGAGACAGAGAGAGAGAGAGGAGGAAACCCTAAGATCCAAGGACCTCTGTCATCATGCGGAAATCGATTGCTGGGGCTGAGCTAAGGACTCTTGTTTTGAGAATGACTGGAGGAGTCTTGGTCACAGGGGAGGCATACACACACACACACACACACACACACACACACACAAGTGACCCTGAGGCTAGCATCATACTGAATGCAAAAAGATAGTGAGACTAGTCTTCCCAGTGACTCCTGAATTGTGACCAGACAAGGGCAGTGGTTACAGGTGTCACATCAGAGATTCAGTGGACACTAGCTCTGTAGGTAATCCTCACCTACTCAGAACCTACTTAAATTCCAGTCAGGTACATGTTCACACAGCTACAGACACCAAGTCCGGGTCTGGAGAAAAAGCCTTTTGGCCCCATCATTCCTCATCTTCAACAACAACCTACCTTCCTTATTCTGAAGCCCCAGAATCAATGGCTGACACTATGAGGGGCTTAGCAGTCTGTGAGCCCAGCTCCGCCCATGCAGGTCTGAGAGGCCCCCGATCTGCACAGAAGCAAGCAGGTCGTGGCTGAAGACACCAGGTTCCTAAATCCCTGAAGACTGAGATTGCTATCTGAGAAGAAAGGCAGCAAGACAGGTAGAACATGTTCCTGGACAGGTTTGGAACTTGCACAGCAGGAATTAAGATAATGGAGAGCCTTTTGTGCTGACTGCCACAGCAGAAATCCAGGCAGGCACCACGTTTACAGTCAGCTCTCTAGGATTAAAACTTCCTGCAGGCCTGGCAGAGCTCCCCTGGTCTCAGAAAGTGCAAGGGAGTCAGCGGCAGGAACAGAGAGCTCAGTAAGAAGGGCAGGTTGAGAACACCTTCCCCCTGCTCACCTGTACACTCTCCTACATCAACGGCCCTCTCGACTCCCTTATTTACTGCCCAGCCAACATACAAAGCCCAGAAGAGTTGGAGTCCAGCCCCTACCCCATCACGTCTTGGCCTGAGTCCATCCTAACTCAGCACAACAGAAGATAACAGGGTGGTTTTTGTTTTTTGTTGTATGGTGGATGGTCAGATGTGCCCAAAGGAGCTAGCTGTCAGCTGGGTGTGTGTAGGAGTGTCTGAGCTAGCAATTCCATGCTTGTAGGTTTGTGTTGTGGGTTATGTGTGTGAGTGGGTGTATGCATATGTTGTAGCTTCTGTTGTGTGTATGTGTGTGTGTGTGTGTGTGTGTGTGTGTGTGTGTGTGTGTGTGTGTACAGGTCCTCTGGAATTCCTGGTGTTCAGATGTGTACGTGCTATGCATACCCTCTGCACAGATGCGCGTGACTGCTGTGGGTTACATGTGTTCAGGAGCTTTGGACTCTGTGTGTGCACGTGCTGATGTGTGTTATGTGTTCTTTGTGTGCTGATGTGTGGGAGCACTGTGGGTTCCTTGTGCAGGTGTGAGCGTGTGTTGTGGATTCTACGTGTGGGGCAGGTTGAGGCCGTGGCACGTGTATGAACACAGCTTTCAGCCCTCCAGTAACTAATCACAGGAGCTTTACCTTCCTGAGCCTGCCTTTCACCTGTTCAGTTATGGTAAGAAAAGCCTGGGGGAGGGCGGGAGTGAAAATGCAAGAACAATGTTGAGCACAGTGCTGGTGTACCCCGCAGTGTTGAGCACAGTGCTG
>CAJQZJ010031983.1:1818094-1833724 GCA_907164525.1 Lophiomys imhausi | reverse complement strand
AGTGCTGGTGTACCCCGCAGTGTTGAGCACAGTGCTGGTGTACCCCGTAGGCACAACAAAGGTGTCTATTATCTATAGCTTTGGCTGGGAATGAGTTAGTCACATCTGGAGACACTTCCTCAGGGTGACGGGCCTGAAGCCTTTTTTTCTTTCAAACTCCCACATTTAGAATGCATCTCAGTGCACTTTAGATGAAAAACAGAGGCTAAGTGTTTTGTGCTACTGGTTTTTGGTTACAGGACAAGGTGGAGAGAAACCAACAGAAACTCAGTGAGCAGAGGGACCCATCAACCCGGTCATCCAACTAGCAGAACTGTTGTACCTGGAGTCAGAAGAAGGGAATCAATCGGATTCCCAGATTCTCTGAGCCCCACCCCACACCCAAGCTTCGGTACACAGGACCCTCCTTCATCCCCAGGTACTTCAGGGAGCTGAGGCAGGGTAGTGGAGATGGAGCTGAGCTTCCATTACGGTCCATCTTCCATTGGGAACCTGGAGGGCCATCTGCCTCCAGCAGTAAATGTGTGTAGCACTCATCAAAGAACATCCTGCCAAAGGAAAGTAGGACGGTCGGAGTGAACATCTGCATATCTGTGTTCACAGGTGAAACTCAAGGCTAAGAACCAAAACAGGAGCATGCATTTGGGCTCTACCAGGGGGATCTAGCAACAGCCCTGTCCCTGGCAAGGATGGCAGAATCCTACACAGAAAGGAAGATGGAGAGAGTTGGGGGGTGGAGGATTAAAAATCCCTCCTGCTGCCGTCAAGTCACATGATAGTGAGCTGGGTGGTGGAGCTCTAGGGCCTGAAGTGCACAGGGACAGTGACTCTTCCCTGTGAGGTGGGGAGCTCACAGAGTGCTGAAGAAGGCTCTGCCCAACAATGTTTATGCGAACCAAGCTGCACACCTGTGTCAAGTGGCGGCATCTCGGTCTGTAGTGAGCCCGCCCCCCCAGCACAGAGGGACTTTAATCTAATGTTACTCAGCCTGTGCTGGGAGTGCTCTGTTTTTGTCTTCTCACCTTCTTTTTTTTTGGTTTTTCGAGACAGGGTTTCTCTGTGTATCCTTGGCTGTCCTGGACTCACTTTGTAGACTGGGCTGGCCTCGAACTCACAGTGATCCGCCTGCCTCTGCCTCCCAAGTGCTGGGATTAAAGGCGTGCGCCACCACCGCCCGGCTCTTCCCACCTTCTTGTGGTGAATACCAGGCTGAGGGTAGAGCTGAGTGCCTATGAGGATGTTTTTCAGTGTGGCATCAAATTTGTCCTGCTATCGGCTTGTTATCCTAGGAATACAGCTTCTTAAACTATGGTTCATGACTCCCATATGGAGTCATATGACTGGATGTAGGCTGTCTCATTTATTGTTGTGAAGAGACACTATGGCCAAGACAGTGCTTGTTAAAGAAAGCATTTAGTTGGGGGGGGGCGTGTTTACAGTTTTAGAGGGTTAGTCCATTTTCTTGGTGGCAGTCAAGCAGGCATGGGGTTTAGAACTCATATCCTGCTCCACAGGCAGGGGGAAAGAGAGAGAGAAGAGAGAGAGAGAGAGAGAGAAGAGGAGAGGGAGAGGGGGAAGAAGGGAGAGGGGAGAGGGAGGGAGAGGGAGAGAGAGAGAGAGCAGAGGGAGAGAGAGAGGGAGGAGAGGGAGAGAGAGAGAGCTCATAGCCCTGGTGTGGGCTTTTGAAACTTCAAAGCCCAACTCAGTGACATTCCTTCTCCCAGAAGGCCACACCTGTAGGGGTTAGATAAATTAGATTTAGAAAATATATAGGAGTTTCTGATACTGTCTCTTAATTCGGGGCCTGAAGAGCATTATTAGCATGAAGTCAGCAAAAACAGGAAAGACTCAATAGACTGAAAAACAAGTTTGAAGTCAGGAAAACAGGAAAGACTCAATAGAATTGAAGAAACAAAGTATCTGGCCTGACATTGTTTTCAGCTGCTAAGTGGGCAGAGCCCAAATTAAGCTGAAACAGAGTTCCTCCTATCTGAGGACAGTGCGTGGAGCGCAGAAGGGAAGAGGCCCCTGATGCTAGAGAGCTCCAAGAGTCCTGCTGAAAAAACGGCTGGCCATTGATGGCCAGCTCTCTCCCTGAAGCAGAAAGAAGCCGGTGAGCAAAGAAAGCCTGAGCAAGACACCAAAAGGCCAAGGACTGGACCCTGTGGCTCAGCTTTTGCCTAGAGGGGTTTGATCTGTCCAAACAGTGGCCTAAAGGAAACGGTGCCTGGCTTTAAGGACTGAGGCAGAGCAGCTGATTTCCTGATTCAAAAGAAGTAAGTTGGCCTGCAGATGGCTGGGGTCTCCCACAGAGAAGAAAGCATGAAGCCTTATTTAAGGTGAGACTGCAATAACCAACGACCCTGACGAACCTGCATCTGAGAGATCCAGAAGAAGGACTGCTAAGTGTGTTAAAGAATCTACAACAAAGACTGTGTTCCTGACGACTGAGGACCTGCCCCAGAGACTGTATCATTCTAAAAGGTTATGAAAGTAGTTGTTATGATTATCAATAGGTTTAGTGGATAGGTTAAAGGGGTTGTAGGATTTTATAGGATTAATAGTTGAGAAATTGTTGGTGTTTGTTATAAGTGAATTTAGTAATAAATAAATAAGTGTTAAATAATAACTTAAAAGTTCGGTTACACACACCTCTTAATCCTTCCCAACAACTCATCAACTGGGAATCAAGGATTCAAATATATGAGCCCCTAGGGGATATTCTCATTGAAACCACCACAAGAGGATTACAGAATTTCAGCGAAGTGTGTGCTTCTGAACAACAAACAAAAATCAATTCAAAGCCGGGCGGTGGTGGCGCACGCCTTTAATCCCAGCACTTGGGAGGCAGACGCAGGCGGATCTTTGTGAGTTCGAGGCCAGCCTGGTCTACAAAGCGAGTCCAGGACAGCCAGAGATATTCAGAGAAACCCTGTCTCGAAAAACAAAAAAAAAAAAAAAATCAATTCAAAATTAAAAGCATGGTGGATCAGAGGTGTTTGTGTGATGCTCACCCTTGGCCCATCAACAGACTTCTCTGCAGTCTCGATTCTGAACCTGGAACATGATCTCTGTATCTGCATGCTGCCAGGACACATGTCCCACTAGTGAACACTGCATGAAACTCCTCACTGCAGCCATGACACCAACATGTACCATGAGTTGCATTTACTGTACATTCAAATCAGTACATCTCCGGATTGGGTTGTGTCAGAGTGCTTGTTTGTTTTGTTTTGATTTTGTAAGACAGGATCTGACTTAATAGCCCTTGCTGGCCTGGAACTCACTATGTAAACCAGACTGACCTTGAATTCACAGAGATCACCCCACCACTGTGCTAAGATTAAGGGCATATTTATCACCACACACAGCAGAACATAGGATTTTTTTTGTTGTTGTTGTTGTTGTTGTTGTTGTTGTTTTAAAGAAAAATTAGCTGGGTGGTGGTGGTGCACACCTTAATCCCAGCACTTGGGAGGCAGAATCAGATTTCTGTGAGTTCCAGGCCAGCGTGGTCTACAAAAGTGAGTCCAGGACAGCCGAGACTATTACACAGAGAAACTCTGTCTTGAAAAACCAAAAAAAAAAAAGAAAAAAGAAAAAAAAAATTACTCAAATCCATTTTGTCTTAAGATTAGGACAGAATTTCCAACAGTTTCTGAAATGATCCTAAAGGTACTTCTGCCACCCTGTACTGCTTATTTATGCGAAGTGGCCGCTCAGCACTGACTGCTACAAAGTCAAAATACCAATCAACTCTGAAAAATGAAAACGTTATGTGCCCTGCAATATCAAACATCCAGCCGAGATTTAATTCCTCCTGTTAAAATAAACAAGCATGTCCATCTCATTAGTATGCACATTTCCTTCTGTGTTCAGTAAATGGTAAAATTATATAAAGAATTGTCTCAAAATAGATTCGCTATTGTTGTAAATCAGGCGCTCTCCCAGCCTGCCTTTCAGTGAGCTACTCAGCAGTTTACATCACCTGCTGCTGCCAGGGGCAGTGTATTTCCACTGTCCCTATGAGTTGTGTATTTTCCTATGTGATACACACACCCTTTAAAAGGTCTCTCCTCTCTCTCTCTCTCTCTCTCTCTCTCTCTCTCTCTCTCTCTCTGTCTCCCTGTCTCTGTCTCTCTCTCTCTCTCTCTGTCTGTCTCCCTGTCTCTTTGTCTATCTCTCTCTCTCATGTCCCCACTCTGTCTGTCTCTTTCTTATGTCCCCACTCTCCGAGCTGGCCCTTCGCTCTCCCCCTCTCCCAATAAACCTCTTGTATTAGACCTGTTACATGTGGTGATCTATATAACATACTTTGGTCTGGACTTGCCAAGGTACCTATCAATTATGATTTATAATCAGTAAAATCTATTTTATATTCCTGTATACCTGAGGTCAGATAAAAATTTCTTGGGCAAAAGGGAATTGAGAGTGGAAAAGGTTTAAGAAGTTGTGTCTTAGAGCCACCACAACAGGACTCAAACCGGGAATAGAACATGTTTGCTCACTGCATGTCAGAAATGGCGGTGTCCACAGGTGCATACCAATGCCTCTAATTCTGCCATCTCACGCCCTCTTGCTGAGCCTCTATTTCCCCCACCTCACTTCTCCTTTTTTTTTTTTTTTGTTTGTTTGTTTGTTTTTTGAGACAGGGTTTCCCTGTATAAAAGAGCCCTAGCTGTCCTGGACCAGGCTGGCCTCAAACTCACAGAGATCTGCCTGCCTCTGCCTCCCAAGTACTGGTATTAAAGACGTGTGCCACCATGCCCGGCTCACTTTTCCTTCTTAAAAAGACCAGGCCAGTTGGGCAGTGGTGGTGCACGCCTTTAATCCCAGCACTCGGGAGACAGAGGCAGGCAGATCTCTGTGAGTTTGAGGCCAGCCTGGTCTACAAAGTGAGTCCAGGACAGCCAGAGTTGTTACATAGAGAAACCCTGTCTCAAAAAACAAACAAACAAACAAACAAAAAAGGCCAGGCCTATTCCCAACTGGATTACCTCTGCAGAGGCCCTATTCCAAATGAGGTCCTGTTCACAGGACCTGGAAGCCCCGTTAATGCTAACATAGGTTAACACCTCTCTGCTTTCTTCTGGGCCTTTGTCTACTTGAACTTACTGGCTCATTTGAATGCCAGTTCCTGAAGCAGGGACCACCCCAGGACGGCTTCATCAGAGTAAGGAACTAGCACAATGTATTTGGATGACTCTTCATGTCCATCATACTTGACTCACCCTGAGAGAGGACTGGCTACCCTCTGCTGTGAAGAGCATTTGTTAATATAACTGGCCAGGGCAGCCCTGGCCTAGAGCCAGGCAGTTCTCTTGTTACGCTTTCCAAGACTGTACTGAAAGCTCATGTTAGCCATTGTCATACGTGAAGACAGGCAAGCCTGAAGGTTCATATTCACTCCTCTCATGGGTTCCAGGCACTAAGATAAGAAGGAGGAAGCCTAGCCATGGAGGAGGGGGGCTTTGGGACAAGCAGAGAGGGGCAGATACTTGTTTCAGACACTGGGAAGACTGCCTTCAGTCTGCTACCCTTGTGTTTCATAACCACAACCCACGGATCATAGAATTGCTGGGACAAAGGGAGCTCTTAATGGCTGGACTCCTGCACTGGAAGCTAATGCTACTCCGACCTTTATTGTTAACACAGTTGTCCTTTGCAAGTCACTCTTTGGTGGTGCTAGTAGAAACACTTACAGTATGAAAAAGAAAAAGGAGAAAAGGGAATGTTCTAGTTGAAATTAAAGGAGTCTGCCTCTTGTAGGAGATGATATATTCACACTAGCCTCCAGGGTTTTCTTGGAATCACGTTGAGATCTTAGCCTGCAGAGTAACACACACATTATCATTTCAAAGTCAATGTCAAAAATGACACTCTGGATTTTTTTTTTTTTTGCCAGAGAGCGAGAGACTGGAGAAAGAAGGGGAGAGAGAGAGAGAGAGAGAGAGAGAGAGGTGGGAGAAATTAACTCATGCATCATTGGATTCTTAAAACAACAGAAGTTGCTGGTGAATGAAAACTACAGAATTAAAACATACTCTCCCAGCTTAATATTAAAATGAGCACCAAGAAGAATAAATCTGTGGCTCTTGGTCTGTCTTGGAGCAATGAGAACAGAAACGCAGTGACAAAGGAGGAAGTCGAAAGAACATCTGCCACCTCTTGTCAGTCACACAAAATGACCCAAAGGAATGGCTGAGTTTGCTGTCTTTCCCAAATACCAGTGACAGGAATGACAGAAGCACAGAGTCACAGAAAGGACAGCAAATACTTGTCTAAAGTGGATCCATTTTCAGTGTAGTGCACTCCAGACTCCCACTTTCTCTCCCTGGGGGTCACCTCAGAGCTGATTGAGCTCCTGGGGCTGCAAAAGGCAACACCCTGGGAACAAAGGGAAACAGTCCTACATGGCTTAAACACCAGGACACACAGAAATGAACCAATGGATGACTTTACCCTGTGAGAATATCACAAGGGACATTTCTTACAGACCTAGAGAGACAGCTAGTTGCCTGGCACAGCACCCTGAGATGATGAAGGGGAGGGAGGGGTACAAACAGAGTAAATGAGGCTGCCAATGCCTCACCCAGAAAACTGTTCCAGTTGCCTCTGTTTCAACAGGAGTGTGTGCTGAAGTAGCAGCAATAACACAGTAATAACAATAACAACATGGTAATAAAGGCTGGAACTGGTAACAAGAATACTGTTTGTTTTGTTTTGGTCAACTTGATGCAAGCTAGGGCCGTCTGTGCAGAGGGAACTTCAACTAAGAAAATGTCTCTACTTTTCCCCAGTGGTGCTGCCTTGTAGGCCCCCAGTGTATGAGGAGGCTCTTGGCCCTCATATGACTGATGAACTGGGGCGGGGGACTGTTATGCAGGGACACTCCACTCCAGAGGGGTGGGATGGAAGGGTTAGGGGGTAGAGGGTGGGAGGGCAGGACTGGGAGGGGTGGAAAGAGGACACTGTGATGGAGATGTAACCTGAAGTAATAAATAAATATTTTAAAAAAGAAAAGAAAATGTTTCCAAGATTGGCTTGTAGGCAAGGCAAATCTATAGGAATATTTTCTTCCCTAATAACTGACACTGGAGAGCCCAGCCCACTATGGGTGATGTCACTCCTAGACAGGTTATCTATGAAAGCAGGCCGAGTAAACCATCAGGAGCAAACCAGTGAGCAGCACCCCTCCATGATGTCTGTCTCAGCTTCTGACTCCAGGTTCCTGCCCCACTTGAGTTCCTGGCTTAGCTTCCTTTTGATGGTGGACTTCAAAGTGTCAGATGCAATAACTCCTTTCCTCCCCATGTTTCTTTTGGTCGTGGTGTTTATCAAACCAGGATGGCCACTCATCACCTTTGAGCATCATACGCCATTCATTGCTAAATGTGCCATAGTTTTATTTGACTGGCACGTACTTCATCATCACAATGAACACACAAGGAATGCTTTGAACTGCGTTGACAAGGATGACATCATGAAGTAACGCTAATGGGATAAAACCCGTACACGTGGGTATCAGCCTGGCCATTCTTCCTTAAGGTGTGTAAGCAGCAGCAGTGGCTGCTCCAGGGCCTTGTTGAGTGTCTGGACTCTCTTAGGACAGGACAATTAAGAGGAAGGAAGTAGGTAATAGGCTATCTATCCCCAAACCAAGGACCATAGATGGTCTGCTCTAGGCTGGGAAGCCACACAGGGAAGGCAGGAGACTTCGGAGCAAATGGTCACCAAAAACCACTGTTTGCCATGGTGGCCCAGGCTCCAGAAGCAGAGAGCAACTGAAGGACAGACAAAACATCTTTCCCTGGGGAGCAGAGAGCAGGGTCCGGTCCCCACAGTCTTAGAAACAAACACCACAGCCAGTGACAGACACTGCCTTGAGGAACTACACTGAGGGGTTGGTGGACACAGAGGACCTTCGGAAGACATGTTAGGGGCAGGTAGAAAAGGAGGGCCAGGAGGAGGAGAAAAGAAAAGAGGGAGATAGAGGAGGGGGCGAGGGGAGAGAGGAGGAGGCATGATGAGGACATAGAAAAGGAGATGGAGCAGCTCCCTGTGGGGCAGTAGTTCACGCTCTCTCCAGACCTGAATCTGCAGCCCCTGCCCTGGCACTGGCCTCTCAGAGGATGGACACAGGGACTGTTTCTCATAATACTTGCAAGGTGACTCTGCACCCAAAAACTGGGTGTGATCTGTCTGCACACAGCTCTGTCACCTTGCACCTCTCTGGGCAACCCAGGTTTACTGTGGTAATTAATGTAAGGGGCCTGGAGGGGAGTGTCCCTGAGGTCTTCTGAGAGCCGGCACAACTCCTCAGAAAGGAATGGAGGCTGCAGGCTACATGCTGCGGGCTGTTCTAAAAGGACTGATGTTGGCACAGCTGAGAGCCCAGGCCTGGAGATGCGGTCTAGCTGCATAGTGCAGACACAGTCTGCAAGTTCCTGACAGGCTGTGGAGCTGCGGCCAGAAGAAGTGTAAATTAAATCGCTTCCTCCTCTGATAATGTGAAACGAGCATTTAATTGAAATTCCAACGATTGTGCGCTGTTCCTTCAGCATTTAATCAGCCAGGCACTTCCAGAGAGCCTCATTACGGGCAATCATCTTCATTGGCTATTCTTCCCCGGTGTCCCAGCAAAAAAAAAAAAAAAACGGCAGCACCCCCAACTGCAATCCTCAGCACCGGAAATGCTGAACCATTTATGAAGTCAAACAGTATGAAGCTGGCATTTTAAAAGGTAGTTTGTAATCATCATTCCCGTCAGTTGGTGGAGAGCATCCCCCCCCCCACCACCCTCCAAGGTCCCCCCACTCCTGTACATATGCTCAAAAAGGTGTGTGAAATCACACCCACCTGCCCATAGCTAGATACCTACTGGGACACAAGTCTCCTCAGAGGCAGCTCCAAAGCCATCAGGTACCTAGGTTGATGGTGACAGGGGGTCCAATGCACAGCAGGAATGCTAACTGGGGCTCACTTAGCATTGGCTAAGCATTTCCTCCACTTTCCACCTCTGTGAACTCATTGGCATTAGCTAAGCAATTACTGTATACTCCAGGCCCTCTGTTAGCCATTTGGCATTGGGTAATTCTTGCCTTGTGTGTTTATCTTGTTTGGCCCTGGAAAAACATAAATTAATTAATCCATAATCTCATTCCTTATCACCTCACAGACTTCAGGGGAAGCAAAAATAAACTTCGGTGGTACAAGATATGTGCTGCCTTCCACGTCTCAGGCTGCTGAAGGCAGGTGAACATCAAAGAGCCTCTATATTTGCACAAAGATGGAAGTGACAGGTGGGTAACCCAACCAGGGAACCGAGAAGACACTCACAGCACCCTTAATACGGATTCCAGACTATGCAGATGGGGCGGTGCCCACGGGTGGCACTCAGCCTCCACCTGGGCTCCCACTGAGTTTATCTACCACAGGCCCCTAAAGATACCATGGCTTTAAGGAGAGTGTATCAGGACTAAAGAGACAGCTGGGGCCGAGGGTTAAGAGTGCTCATTCCTCTTGCAGAGAACCCAAGTCTGGTTCCCAGTCTGGTTCCCAGCACCCACACTGGGTGACTAACAGCCACCTGTCACTCAACTGTCCAGTTCTAGGAGATCTGACTCCTTCTTCTGGCTTCTGCAGGCACCTGAAGTCACGTGCAGATGCTCCCTCCCCCAACATATACACATAATTTGAAATAAAAATAAATATTTCTTTTTAGAGGCTAGTGCCTGAGAGCCTAACAGAGTGCTTCAACAGTATAGAACCCAGATTCTGAGAGGTCTTTCATTTAAACTCCTTCTAGTCTAACGAGTGTGAGTCACCCAACGCCACCCCCTTCTGCACACTATGCCAAAACCAGCTGCCAGTTACATGCTTCAATTTGTTTCCATGTGAATAGAGACAAGCTGGAGTCTCCAGTTTTGAGGCAGAGTGAGGATCAGGTCCACAGAGAGTTCAGAAAGGACTGACTGTGTCTCTCGCTGACTGATAAATGTTATACTTCAAACTGAAATGAAGACACCCCAGAGAGGTGTCCCTCCCACCACTGTCCACCAGACATGGCCATATTACCCAGAAATAGGGTGTAATTTACATGAAGGTGAACCCCTTCAAAATGCTGTTACATTCCAAACACTGAGCATTGTGCCTGGAAATCGGAGTTCCCCTCTTCAGGTGAGCAAGCTGAACACCCCAGGTAGCATGTCCTTGAGGGGAAGGAGTGTATGTATGAGAGCCAGCAACAGGTCAGCCTTGGGTGTTGCTTCCTGGGTACTGTTCACCTTGTTCTTTGGAGCAGGGTCCCTCACCGGGACCTGGAGGACTCAATGATTAGACGAGGCTAGCAGTAAGTCCCAAGGATCCTGTTTCTGTTTCCACCCCCACCTGCCACTCTTGGATTACAAGCACACTGCACTCCCAACTACTTACACAGTGTAGGGTTCTAACTTGGGCCCTTTTCTTCGAATGGTAGGCATTTTACCTTCCTCTGCCAGGCCCCCATGGAGCTTTCTGACAGGATGCCACCTCAGGAGAAGATTTGTGGAGACAGACCCACGGATTGTTGCCGTGTCTTAGCTAGTGTGTGCACAAGTGCACACACATGGAAATGTCATACAACAGGCCATGCACAGAGCCAGGAGCCTCTCACCACCCACATCTTTCTCTGTAGCTCCTCTTTCTCCACCATAATGCTGCTCAGGGTGGCCTTCTTCATGGAACTTGGGTGGCAGATGCGTTTAGGAGATGCCTCGGCTCTAAGGGACAGAAACTTATTCACTGTTTGTCCCATATAGTCACAGTGTCATAACAAGGAGAAATGCCACCCCAGCCACTGGGTGCCATGGTAACAGCTGAGTTTACCAGCCTTCAAGGTGGCCTTTTGTCTCAGCTCTCTGACAGAATGGTTGGTGAGGGTCTGGGCACCTGAGGTACCTGCCAGCCACTTCCCCATGTAAGACAGGCTCTGGCCCATGAGAAACCAGGGTGCGCCAGGCAGCACCTTTCTCTAGTCAGGAAAGCTGAGCCAGACTCTAGAAAGGCAGCAGGGTTACCAGTGAGCATCGTTATCCAACCAGGGTTGCTTCTCACCCCCTCTCTTTGAAAACCACAGATTCCAGAATTGCACCATCTTGCAGAAATTTTCTTGAATCATAAAAATATGAAAGGGGGAAAAAATCAACACATCAGCAATTAGTTTGGTCTGATCAGTTGGTGACCCTCTGAGGCTTTTCCCCAGCAAGTCCAGACTAAAGGTAAGAACTAGACCCTGCAAATTACAGCTCATGCAGCTCATGTATGTGTGTGTATGTATGTGTGTGTGTGTACATGTGGAGATAATGATATGCACCAAGTCTGTGTTTGTGCTCGTATTAAAATGGTATTTGCTTCTATTATGTTAAATATATAGCATAGTGTGGTCATTTGAATAAGAATGGCCTCCATACGCTCATATATTTGATTGCTTGGTCATCAGAGAGCGGCACTACTTAAGAAGAATTAGGAGATGTGGCCTTGTTGGAGGAAGTGTGTCACTGAGGGCTTTAGGGTTTCAAATGCTCAAGCCAGGCCCAGTGTCTGTCTCTTCCTGTTCCCTGTTGATCTGGATGTAGAACTCTCATGTACTTCTCCAGCATCATGTCTGTCTGCGTGCCAGCATGCTTCCACCATGAAGATAGTGGACTAAAGCTCTGAACTGCAAGCCAGCCCCGATTAAATGCTTCTCTTTATAAGAGCTGCTGTGGTCATTGTGTTGCTTCACAACATAGAACACTAAGTCACACAGTCTATATTACACACCTGTATGCTTAGGCTCTGTGTAAATATGGACTTTTTTCTCAATTTAGGTTGGGATCTAACAGCCGTTGGTCTATTCCAGACTGCTTTTAGTGGCTGGTTGGTTCTATCTAGGAGAATCCCACAGCTTCCCTGTTCTGTCATTGAGAGCAGGCAGCTCTCACAGACCAGCAAGCCTATCTAGTCTATGGCTCGGGAGTGTAGCTGTGAGGGTCCTCACTGCTTAGGTGACAGGACAGGGACAGCCGGGGATGGTTTCAAGCCCAAGAAGGGGGCAATCCCCAGGCTAGGTTCATTCCTCAGGAAGATCTTCTCATACACTCATGAAGAAAACCCATGGTTCTGCTCTGAACCAGACACGACACCTTGGCCCCAGCCTCTGACCACACAGGAAGTAGTATTGCCCGCCCCAGGCCTCCATCTCCCTGCTGTGAGTTCTCAGGGTCATGTCTGTGCTTCTCACCTTCCACTGTGTGGCTGAGCACAAGGTTGACAGATCTTAGCTTCACACATCAAGTTGTTTATGGATTTTAGTCATGGCCTTGAATAGTAGAAAGTACATCATAGTTGCCTGAAGCCACAAAACTTTCTCTGCAGTTTTCATTTACACCTTGGCCATTTTCTGATTCTCAGGTCCCTGTGGCAGGGCCTCCCACACTTCTGATCCATCTAATCCCTGCACACCTGCCCCTCCTGAGATGGTTTCTCTAATCTGAATGATTTATTCTGAAAAGGAACTGTGCCTCTTTTTTTGTAATTGTGTAGCATTCAGTGTCATTGCTGTCCCTGCTGAGACAGAGACTCCCTGCAGGACCTTGAAGGAACTGTGTATGTGTCTGTATATGTGTGTCTCTGTGTGTACGTGTATGTGTGCATATGTGTGTGTCTCTGTATGTGTGTGTGCATGTGTCTGTATTTGTGTGTCTTTGTGTGTGTACGTGTGTGTGCGCATATGTGTGTGTTTCTCTCTCTTTCTCTCTCTCTGGAAACTGGTCAGATAAAAAGTTCACCCCAAGATTTAGGAGATCAGGAGCCTGCAGTGTTTCTAATTCAGAGGCTGGGCCAACTCAAAGTCTGGCTTCCAGATAACCCTGGGGCCCTGGCTGGGTGGAGCTTGGAAAGTGGGGTCTACTGCGAAGTCCTAGGAGGCAAGGGATGTGCTGCCAGAGTACCCACAAGTCAGAAGCTGTGGCTGAGACTGGATCACAGCTGTCCTCCCCAGGTAATGACAGCTCAAATACCACCTTATTAAAACTGACGTCTTTTCCACTCGTTTCGGCCACACCTTTGCTGTTTAGTACTGCTCTCAGCTGTCACTGCGGCAGGTGTGATTCGTAACTGTCATGTGCGGACACTTTTTAACACTCCAGTTTAGCTGGTCAAACCAGGCTTGTCTGGTGGCTGTGAGCTGAGATAGAGCTAGTGTTAGGATGTTGGGCAGTCGGCTACCTCTCTTCCTCCTAGGACCCCGGCTTTTCTCAGAGGCAGTGGAAGGAGCTTGAAGTGGTCAACAGCTACACAATATTCCATTGGCCACAGCAAGTCACATGACCAAACGCAAAGTATGTGGGGCAGGGAAAGGGGCGGGGTCTGCTGATTCTCCACCTTCCCACCGCTGGTTTGTTACAGTGTGGGCTGATGGAGGTTAGGCATTTGAACAGATAGCAATGTGTGTCTGTGTGTGTGTGTGTATGCATATATAGACTAAATTCAATCCTGAGTCATGTTAAAAGCCAGACTGGCAGTACACACTTATAATCCCAGCAATGGGGAAATGGATACAGACATATCCCTAGGGCTCACTGGACAGCCAGATTAGCCTCCTTGTTAATTCCCAGGACCCAGTGAGGGACTCTGTCTCAAAAAGCAAGGCAGATATCGAGTGCAAGAGAAAAACTCATGCAGAAAAATGACACATACAAGCACATATATATATATGCACGCACACAAGCATGCACATGCATGCATATGTAGACACCCACACAGACACACAAACATGCACACAAACCTGCATGCACATGTGTGTATACACACACATACACAACATACACACCTATACACAAACATACACACATGCATGTGAACACAAAGTCCAGTCGCGTTTCTTCTTGGCACTGCAAAATGTACTTAGTTATGTTACAATGTGAGAAAGTAAATTTGCTGCAAATCTTCTAATTTCATAAACCAATGTCTTAACACACTGTTATCACTGTTTGTTTTAAATGTTGATGTTACTTTAGGTAAATTCACTTTAAGTGACCAATGAAGGCCTGAACAGAGGTCAATCTGAGAGACAAGAAGACTATTCATTCCAGTTACCAACAGGGTGACATTGGTGTGCTATGTGGCCTCTCTGTGGGCTCCCTCCTCCTCTTCTCTTGGAAGGGATTGAATGAGATCATCTGTTCTAAGCAATTGTAACGCAACTTCAGAGCTAATAGATATTATCAAGATCATTAGACCATTCTACTTCTACAATGAAATTTTCATCAGTTCTCTTTATTGTTTTATGTATTATTTTAGCTAATTGTGGTAAGCCTAGTGTAACCCAATTAAGCAAATGTACTGAACCAAAGCTGCCCGTATACTTTAAATGACACTTCCCCATGATGTCCTGCAGCAAGTTATATATTCCACAGGAAGCAAGGGTACAGCATATGGTAGTTACGCTAGAATTAATTGGCACTGAAGCAATAGAATTAATTTTACCCAAGCAGGTCCTATGCAGCTGGGGTAAGACATGAGCTCAGATGTTCACACTACTGTGAAACACACACACACACATGCACACACACACACACCCATCTGCACACCCACAACAGGGTACAGGAGCTGCTGCAGGTGAATAAATACTGTCTTAGAAAAATCAAGAGTGGAGAAAGGAAGAAAGGAAGAGGGATGAAGAGGTAGGGGAAAAGGAACAGAGGATGGAGATGAGGGAAGGGAAGGTAGAGAGGCAAGAAAGGAGGGAGGGACGGGAAATCTTTGAGTCAATTATTGAGAATTAAAGAAGGGAAGCCGGAAGGGATGGGAGGAGGAGGAGGGGGCAGGAAGGAGGGGTTGGGGCCCTGCTGCTGCTTTAAATGTGCATTTGGAGAGACACTGGAGACTTTCTGTATTTTTCAGCAACTGAAATTAAATAAAACATTCAAGGGTGGAAGCTCCTTATAGGAACAGTTGACCTGGGCACTTCCCAGAGAGGGTTAGGCAGCACTGCTCCTGCAGAGCTGAGAAGAAAGAGCACATGAGGCCAAGAAGTCAGCAGAACCCAGTGTGGTGGCACACCCCTTTAATCCCAGCACTCAGGAGACAGAGGCAGGCAGATCTCTGTGAGTTCCAGGCTACAAAGTGAGTCCAGGGCAGTTGTGAATAGACAGAGAAATGCTGTCTCAAAACAAAACAAGAAAAAGGAGCAAAGCCTCCCACAGCCAATGTGAGGGGTGTGGAGAGGAGATTCCCATAAAAACAAGGTCATGGAGACAAGGGAGAGAAAACACTGTGATTGTGTGTGTGTGTGTGTGTGTGTGTGTGTGTGTGTGTGTGCACACATCTGCACATACTCATGTATGTGTTTCCTAACTGATCCATGACCACAAAACTGGGTGTATGGGACACATTTCTCTCTTCAGAAGCCTCCTCTTAGCTGTGTAATTCCATTAACTCTCTGAGTTTGCCTGGGAATTACTCAGTACCCTGCACAGGGCAAGGCCTCTTGTTCCCAAGTGACAGGAGGTCCAGGATAGCAAGACTTGGACTAGGGGTTAGAGGGAATACACACACACCACACACACACATACATACCACACACATACACATACATACCACACACAC
>CAJQZJ010031983.1:1803085-1814088 GCA_907164525.1 Lophiomys imhausi | reverse complement strand
GACCACAGTGTTATCTCACACATACACACCAGTGTTATCTCTCTCTCACACACACACCCACCACAGTGTTATCTCTCACACACAAACAGACCGCAGTGTTATCTCACACATACACACCAGTGTTATCTCTCTCTCTCACACACACACACACCAGTGTTATCTCTCACACACACACACAGACCACAGTGTTATCTCACACATACACACCAGTGTTATCTCTCTCTCTCACACACACACACACACACACACACCACAGTGTTATCTCTCACACACACACACAGACCACAGTGTTATCTCTCTCACACACACACACACCACAGTGTTATCTCTCTCACACACACACACACACACACACAGACCACAGTATTATCTCACACATACACACCACAGTGTTATCACACACACACACACACACACACACACACACACACGTCACACTGTTATCTCACACACACACACATCGCAGTTATCTCACATACACACACATCACAATATTATCTCACACACACACACACACACACACACACACACACACATGCATACACACCATAATGCCTCCTCACACACTCCGCCATCATAGAAGTGCTCCACCTATTCACTGCACAAGGCTGGCGTCTGGCAGCCTTGTTGCCTGGTTCATGCATCCCCTTGGGCATCTTGAGCTCTAATTTTGGATGAGCTGCAGCTCTGAGATGTGTCAGTGTGACCTCAGCACCTCAGGCAGTGACACCCTTTAGCAGCACCTCCTCAAACTCAAATCAGTGTTGTGCAAGTACTATCTTAGCAGGGAGGAGGGAACCACGGTCTGATGGGGGGCAGCTGTTTCCCTCTTTGGTGCTCCCTGTCTTTTCTCTGCATCTTGGAGGAAGGCAGTCCCAGGTCTGGCTGTCACTCTGACTGTCACCAACACCCTTACTGTCCTTGGGGATGTTAGTGGATGCGATTGAGCTGGAAAGTCTCTCGGCACGTGTGCGGGGAAAGGGGGAAATACCTCCACTCTCTGAAATTCATCACAGTAAATGGAGAAAGGCATGCTGGGAGGGGGAAAGGCGGGCTCACTGCAAGAACTAAGACAGTTGCCCTCTGCCCAGCACCATTCAGAAACGATAGGGGAAATGTTTCTGCCAGGGAGGGGAGTGTGGGCGCAGGAAACCTTCAGAGAAGTAGAACTTGATTCTGGAGAACTCGGGGCCCAGAGAGCATCCATTTCTATGCCAAGAGCTGAACTAGAAGGGCAGGTGACCTTCTCGGGAGGCCTGGGTGGGTTGAAGGGAAGGGCAGTGTCTGGCAGGCCCAGTTTCCTCTGTGGTAGGCGTTTAGTTACAGACCACTGTGTTTGTTACAGAAGGCATGAAGTTGATGCCTAGGTGGTCCAGCTCTGGAAGGAAATGGGGCTCAGCCAGAGTCTCACTGGGTGCTTCCATGTTCTGTTTGTTTCAACTTGATCTGATTGCTCAGCGTGAGGAAACATCCTGTATGGGGGGTTGGGGGGTATCGTTCTCTGAGTCCCTCCAGTTGAGCAGCAGCAATAGTTCAATGTCCTTCTCCCAAACACTGTTTTTGGTTTTTTGTTTGTTTGGTTTGGGTTTTTGTTTGTCTGTTTGTTTTCAGGGTGGAGTAAAAACAACCCCCGTGCACACGCACCGAGGCACAAATCAGAAACAACATGCAGCACCTCACAGCACTCAGTTCCACGATATCATGAAAACCACATGTTTGCCCTTGGTTCTTCCCTCCAGCTCCTAAGAGCCCTGGAATCTCCCATGTGGACGTTGCCTCTTTTGCACACAGGTGGGATGGCTGTAGCTGGAGTTACTCAACAGCCCCAGCTTAGGATGGGGCAGAGTTAGAGCGTGGGGCAATGAAGGTGGGGGCTATGGGCATGTCTTCTGTAGGGAAGCCTCTTCAGCACCCCATATGAATAAGGTCAGTGAGCTTCATTGGAGGCCAGTGGGAGGGGAGAGGGTGTAGAAGCTCCACCCCTCCCTCCTGTTCGGCCTAGGGCACCATCTTCTATCACCTGGCAATGCATTTATCTTGCTGAGTCTTCTGAGCTGCTCCAGGAAATTAACAGAACCCAGTGAAGAGGTGGCGAGGCCCTGGGTTGCAGCGGATGGGTCACAGCTGGGAGCTGGCATCGCCATCTGAACTGGCAGCAGTCTCGGAACCTGCACCTTTGACCTGCGGCATCTAATGCTGCCTCAAGGTAGACAGTGTTAAAACTGAGTTAAAAGACACCGGCTGAGCTGGCATCCCCGGGACAGTCAGGCCATGGGTGTGAGAGAGAGATTGTTTCCTCCTGTCTGCCCACTCCAGAGATCTTATTCAAGAGGGCATTCCCCTTCAATGTGAAAATGCTGTTGTGTGTGTGCTCGTGTGCCCTGGCATTTGGGAACATCCCTCGGAGGATAATGGCTGCAACTTCTCTGCTGGGTCTCTTGCAAGTACAGACAACCGATTGCATGACGCTTTGCTGTGTCTAGACTGGGATTACTGGAAACGGATGAGAAAATAAACAAAGATGGCCAGGACATGTTTTACAAATTTTGAGGTGGTGTTGGGATATCAAAGTCTCACTTTGCCTGTGTGCGCATACAAGTGGAATTTTGTTCAGCCTGAGGAACAGAGGAAGCTCCCAGGCATGACTGTGGAGGAGAGTGAGTTATGAAGTCAAGCAGAACAAGTGCCTGGCCACTCCTCCAATATGAGGTCCCAGAAACAGAAAGCAGACAGTGGGTGCCAGGGTTGGGAGGTAGATCGAGTCAAGGGACAGGAAGCCACTGTTTTGTGGGTACAGTCTCACTTTGGGGATTTGGATAATACCTAAAGAATTGGAGGCTGCCTAGTGACCATGCTTCCTACCCCAGGGCTGCATATTTCAAATGCTATATTATAATATTTTATCACATCCTCTGTCTGACTAGCATGGGTTCTGTCTGCCTCACCGCCATGCAGAGCCCCTGACAACCCCAGGCCACCAGAAATGACTGTCCACAGAACCTGTCCGTGTTCCAGGCAGTGCCATCTGTAAGCCACTGGCCTTAGGGTCATGCCTCCTCTATGAAGTGGCCCCTTCCTTCCACCTTTTGTCCTGATGACCTCTGGCATTCTTCGAACTGACCTCTCATCCTGCATCCTGCACACAGGGGCCACCCCCATCTCCGTGGCTGTGTTCTTGTGGCTCTTGGTGAACTGTCTGATGGTAACAGAAGAGTGTTGCAAAGCACTCTGGATCTTGTCACCATAACAGAATTGAGGGGACAGATTTGATTTAGACACTACCCATCATGCATATGAACCAAAATCTCTCATGGGACTCAGTGATGTTTAGGGTAGAAAGAAAAGACACCGGAAGAAGTAATGGCATCTGGCCCCTTCCCATGAGCCTCTTTGGTTCTCCACCCAAGGGTTTGATTGACATTAGAATATCTGCTCTGTTCAGCTGTAGGGCACTTGGATCCACTTAGGAGCTCAGAAGGCTGGACTGCCCTAGCCTGGGTCTGCTTGCTTACTTTGAAGGTAGTTGTTTACCTCAGCCTTACTGGTTATCAGAGCCCGACATATGTCCCGTCACCCTCAGAGTGTTTTGTCCACGACTAGGCACCTCTGCCCTCATGCCCCAAGATGTGCCAGGCAGCAGCAGATAACGTTTTCCTATCACTGAATTTCGGGGTCAAGCCAGCATTGTTGCTTCAGAGCTGATAAGGGAATGTGGCGAGACTCGGCCAGCCTGCAGCCTGCAGCCGCCCACTGGCTCTGACATGTTCCCACACTTCTTGCTACTTCAGAGGCTCAGCTGTTCCCAGGTCCTGGCACTTTTGTCAGTCCTGGCTCTCCTCCTCTCACCTGCTTTCTTACCTCCCACTGAGTCAGGAAAGGACTCAGCCACTTTGATTTCCTCTCTGGTCAGCAGTGATTTTTTTCATGCTGGCAGCACGACAGCACTGTGGATGGGGAATGGGTGACAGAGGTGAACAGTCAGCACCAGGGGTCCTGTGGACAGGGGCACAGACACACCAGTAATTGCAGCTGGAGAGCACAGCTCGGGGACCCCAGGGTATGATGAAGGATACAACACCAGGGGGACATATTGATGGCAGTCCTCCCCAGGCTGATCCAAACACAACAGAGCCTAGATGAGTCCAGTTCTAGCAGAGTCCCACCCACCCATTCCCACCAAATGGGTCAAATGGCCACAGGCCTGTTTAAGCAAAGCACACTGCTATCCTGGGGTGTGTCTCCCAAAAGTGTCTTGTTTTTAAGAAAGTAGGTTTAAAGGAATGTTTTAGTGAGCCTAGATGATAGAGGGCCAGCCTGGAAGAGTGAGGGCTGGACAGGCTCTCATACCTGAGCTCACATCTGAGCAAGAAAACAAAGGTGGACCCACCTACCAAGCAGCCACGAGCAGCTGGTCATCTCCCCCGCAGATGACCCTGATCCTCCACAGCTGAGGTGGGGCAGGAAGGGGACACAGCATGAGATCTGAGGAGAAGTTCCTCCACCAGTGCCCTGATATTTAGCAAGGATTGGGTGAGAGGTACAGGGGACAAGGAGGAAGCATTAGGAATACTCCAAGCCTACCTCACCCTCAACTCCATACGCTAAAGGACCAGCCCTGCAAAGACCAAGAAGGAAGCAGAGATATCTGTGGACCCCCAGGCCAAACTGGTCCTGAGTTTCATTGGCTGTGCATCTTGCGAGGGGGTGGGGGGGGGGTCCCATCTGAGCTCTGTCCTCTTGACTGGGATGTGTTGGGGCAGAAAGCTGACCTAAGAGCTTTGTCCATGTGTGAAGTACATTCTGCTGTTCTCAACCTTCCTCTACATAATTGGATTTTGGGTCACGAGAATGTGAATGTGGCCTTTGGGGACCAGGAAGTAAACCCCTGGCCAGAGGCTGAGGCGGCTAGCCTTGAACCTATCTCTTCGGGAGGATACATGGTCAATTGCCTCAGTGACCTGTGCGCTTGCTAGACCTGGATTTTTCACACTGAGCTTCTTCCCCCTGGGGACAATATAAGTCTACACACCTCCCCAGCTTGACAGATGCATGGGCCTTTAGGACATGTCCTCACTCCTCCTAACCCAGAAGATGCCTCTTCTGGCAGAGAGTGACACTGAAGTCTTCCTGGGAGTCACTCACCAAGCCTCACATAGAGGCCATCAAGACAAGACCCCCAGGAAAGCCTAGAATGTGAATCCTGCCTGCTTCTTTTCCTGTGTGCTGTTAGCCTATCCCACTCTAAAGGGCCAAGCAGGACTGCTCAGAGCCCTGGGCCTCTTGGCCCAAGTTCACTGTTCCTGTGGCTTCTTGGGAGGAATGTGTGTGCAAGAGATGTTGGGAAGCCCAGAGGCTTAGAGAGTTCTTTTAGCACGGGGAGCATCAGGGGATGTCCCCATGGCTGAGGTCACAGCCCTGCAACACCCCTCGTGCCCAGGGTGCCTCAGGGTTAGGTAGCCTCCCTTCACCCTCCATGGAATATCACCTGAGCACTCAGGCCCCTGGGCTGGCCCCTGGGAGTTCATGATGTGCATTCTCAGTGAAGGGCTGCTCCTGCAGGAAGTGACCAAAGGGGAGAGAGGCTGAGAATGATTCCATGCAGGCCCCAGGGTGACCCAGCCATCCTAGACACAGGAACTCCACAAAGTATCTAACCTCTAAGTCTCTCACACTTCCTGTTCTTTGCAAGCAGCTGAGATGTGGTATCTACTGGCCTCCAGGGTCCCCCTTGGTGATCCAGACACCCACCAGTTCCCAGGGAGGCTCATCGGGTCGCTTCCCCAAGGCAGGGGCACTCCTGTTTTGTCAAGCTGAGGAGAGGAGACTGCAGGGTCCAGGCTGGAGGGTGAGGGCTAGGCAGGCAACATCCAGGCTACTGCTCTGTTCTGAATTAAATACTAATAAGATCCAAATGTCCACTCCAACGGGTCAGAGATTCTGCCTGGACTTCAGGTCGTTTGAACACCTCCTGGGGGCAGGGCACAAACCAGGTAGCACATTGCTGCCCTGTACTTTTACCTTTCTGTCTGCATGGAGTTAAAGGCTTCTGCTTGGCCTAGAGACTTGAATGGTTCAAATCCCTGGCACCACGCCTAGCTGGCCATCCACACGCTCTCACCACCGTTGCTTCTCCACCACAACTCTGAACGAGGTTCCCACACACTGCCTCACTCAGAAACAGAACAAACACACTTTCTCGTGATTCAGCAGAGCATGGCCCAGCCTGAGCTTAAAGTGCTGGTCATGAAACTGGGACCTTTGTACAGTTGTGTAGGAGAATCGGTACTGATGCAGTCCAGAGCCAGGAGGCCAATGCCCAGCACGGCCTAGGCGGAAAGCTGGTTAAGACTGACTCACTAACCATGAACAAACCACTGGGAGAACTGACAATGTGTGCATACAGTGCTGGTTTATTGGTTTTCCGAGACTCCTGGGCACATATTTGATGTTCAGTATTGGTGGAACCAGATGCTCATGGGAGGAGTTTCATTACAGTGAGCTGAACAGACTACAGGCCAGTACAAGGGAGTGAAGAATAAAACGAGATGGTGCTTAAGGGTTGAGGAAGAAAAAAATAGACTCTCCAAGACTAGGGTTCTAGAAAATGACTAAGAAAAGAGTAGAGAGCCTCCTGTCTCCTTTCCCTCCAACAAACACTCCACCCATTTTCCCATATGGGGAGGTTCGCTGACCATAACCAGAAAAGTTCCCAGAGCCAAAGCATCCTGGGAAGGTCCCCAGGGAAGACCCTGGGAAGGTACCAGGGGATTAATTTCTCCCCCAACAATGCTTTTTTTCCATCATGTAGCCAAGTACTTGTTTGATGCTACCTCGTTCTGTCCCTTCCACACTCAGGTCTGGGAGGGACTTCCCAACCCTCCAGTAGGATTGCATATTTGGAAGCTCTGTAGTTGGGGAGATTGCTCCTTATGAAGATCACCTTTCCTTAGACCTTCCCTGGACTCCTCCTCAGATGTGGCAAGGCCTTTCCTTGGGCTCTCCTGGAAGACTCCAGCTCCTCTTGCCTCCAGTGCTGGAACTCTGTGGAAGCTTGTCTGTGGTTCCCCGTGTACCCCTGCTCCAGATAGCACATCTGAGTGCCTTCCCTGTCCTGAAGAGATATCACACTCCTCTGCAGCCTGGCCAGCCCTGTGGAAAAATGAGCTCTCTTGCAGAAGGTCTGAACTTGGTTCACATTGAGCTAGGAAGGTGGTGAGTGAGCCAGAGGTCTAATGTGCACATTTCACTAAGGATGTCATCCTAAGCAGCCTTACACAATGGTGGCTACAACCTCCAGGATTGCAATCACAAAGAATGCAACAGTCCTGGGCCCTCCTGAATAATGCTGGGGACACACCTGATGGCTGCAGGAGTTCTGAGCCTCACACTCACATTAGTGGGAGCAGAGACTTGTGCCAGTATATTATACTGGTGTATATCATAAATATATATATATTATGATATATATCATAAATAAATATATTATATGTTATGATATATCATAAATAATATATATATTTATGATATACACCAGTATATATATATACATATATATATACAAACATATATATAGTGTGTATATATAAATATAATAATAGTATATTATTGCTCTCTTGGTGTGTGTGTGTGTGTGTGTGTGTGTGTGTGTGTGTGGTCTGTAAACTGTGTCCACACTCTGTCCAAGGAAGCAGTGGGGGCACTAGAGGGACAAGAAGGCCTGGAGGCTAATCCAACACTGCTCCGACCGAAGGCCTTTAGAGTGGTAAAGAACTGAAGACCTCATGTGCAAACGGTGGGTTCTAATGAGGGGAGCATTCAGGACCCTCCTATCCCTGAACTTTCACTCCACAGCTTTATGAACAGAGTCATGGCCTCATCACAACTTCCCAACGAGCCCTTCTGACTTCTCTGGAGAACATTCATGGATCATTTTAAACAGGGTCACAGCTCTGTGTCCTTCACCAAGGCTATCCTCATGTCCTAGAACTCAGAGGAGCCCTCTGGTCCCTTTTCTTCCTTCCCTTTCCAGAGAGTCCAGGTAGGTGTGGACATAAGGCTGTGGTTTTGCCCTGTCCTGACCCTGCTCCATGTCCTAGCTGCCCAGAGTCCACTCCCCTCTGCAGTTATTCTGTGTCGTCCTCCACAGGCTGGTGGTATTAAAGCCTGAGCCATGTCCCCAATGCAATAGCTACTGGAACAGCCATAGGACAAAGAGCCAGCATGCTTACTAAGGTGGAAACACAAAGGCTGGGCTCAACTCCCCAGGGACTGACTGTCACCAATGTATCAGCTTTGCCAGAATGGCCACAGATAAACCCACAAGGCTGAGAACTGCAGTGTTGTCCTGCTGGGGCCAGGGGCCTTTATCAGATGCATGTCCAAAGCTCTGCATACAAGCTGAGCACACAGAGCCTGGGAGGATCCTCCCCACCACACACGTATGTATTCACTCAAGTCTCCAGGAACAGCCACCTCCATGTGACATTCTACTGTAGTTCCCCTCTTCTCTATAGGCCTGAGATCTGGTTCACGCTAGCCTTGATTTTCATGTATAAGCAACACTTCTGCTGCCCCAGAACACAAAGGGAAATCTGGGGCTGGTGATGGTAGAGATAGGAAATGAGAACACAGACCTCATTTAACTGGAAGCTACTGCTTTCAAATTGCATTTAGGGGGGCTGAGAAATGGCTCAGCAGTTAAGAGCACTGTCTGCTCTTCCAAAGGATAAAGGTTCAAAACTCAGCACCCACAGGGCAGTTCACAGCTGTCTGTAATTGCTGGGCATGGTGGTGCACGCCTTTAATCCCAGCATTGGAGGCTGAGTTCGAGGTCAACCTGGTCTACAGAGTGAGTCCAGGACAGCCAGGGATACACAGAGAAATCTTATCTAATAAATAGATAGATAGATAGATAGATAGATAGATAGATAGATAGATAGATGCATTTAGAATTCATTTGTCACAGTGGTAGGACACAGTTCAATAAACTGAGAGATGATTTCAAAGTCTACAAACCATGAAGCTGTTAGAAACCCAACTGTGGTCATGCCTCATGACCACCCTGCTCCAAGCTGGAAGCACAGGTGTCCCGCCTGCCTTCAACTACCTGAGTAGGACCAGACACCCATTTTCAGGTTTCACCTGAAACTCAGCACATGGAATTCATTTTGGAATGCACCAGACTTTTCTTTACAGAAAAGAGCTCTCTCTCTCTCTCTCTCTCTCTCTCTCTCTCTCTCTCTCTCTTTCTCTGTCTCTCTCTCTCTGTCTCTCTCTCTCTCTCTCTCTTTCTCTCTGTCACACACACACACATACACGCACACAGGTCAAAGGCCTCTTCACTGCTGGTTTATAAACGAAATTATATGACCCATACATGAGCAATGGTTTCTATAGTGCCGCTCACACACTCACACAAAGGGTAGCCGCCCCTCCCAGATCCTGTTCTAGGAGCCTCCGGCCAGGAGCTGGCTGTACACGTAGTCACCCTGCACTCTAGCTGGGAAGAGGCTGAATTAATTTGACTGAGCTTGGCCAGCACCCAAGCAGGCCTGGTCTGGGAAGCAGGCCTAGTAAAACGCCATCCTTTCCTGCTTCAGTAGCTCCAGTAGGAAAAGTCTTAGAGCTTTCTGGCCTCTCTGAGGGTCCCTTCCTAGGTCCCAGGTAGGAGCTCAGCAGAGCGGGGGAGGGGGGTTGGAGGAAGATTTCACGCAGAGCAGTCAGACCTGGTTCCCACCAGGGAGCCCGTGTGGCCTCTCTCCACGAGAGTCTCCAGTGGAATGGCACCAAAGGCTGAGCATTTTCACAAAAGGATGAAGCAGGTATTTCTTTCCAGGGCAGAGGAAATCTCCAAGGTTCCTGGGATGCTACGTTGAAACTTCAGAGCTGAGCAGTGGGGTCTGAGGTCCATTCAGATTTAACCTGGTAGCCCTGCGGTTGCACCCCCTCCCCCAATCACTGGCTGCTCTCAGCGTTTCCACTGCTTTTCCCTGCGGGGCTCATTTTTAAACACCATTCACAGGGGCATCCCACCGTGCACAAGGCGGGCCTCAGGCAGCTGCAAGCTTCCCTCTCGCACCAATTAAAGCTGAATTTGATGCTCCTTAGCATATGAATCAAGCCGCAAGGCAGTATATTTACTGCTCGCTCAAGCCGTTCTCAGCTCCGCTCCCACCGGCTCCTCCCCACTCCAACCCCCAGCCCATGTTTGGTGCGTTGTACCTGCACCTTCCTTAGGCCCTGCGGCTGTCCTGAGTGCCTTGGTTGCGGAGACTATAACCTTCCCCGGGGGCAAATAAGGTTTTGTGAAGGCTCCCAGGACACCCGGGATCTATATCCGTTGTAAAAAACACATTTTTGATGAAATATAAAAAATAATGGGAGATGTAGGGATTCAGCTGGCTCGCTGGCTGGCTGGCACCCTTGAATCTGAATTCTAAACTAAAAAAAAAAAAAAAACATTGAAGGGATTTTGAGATTTATGCGGGTCAAGAGACATGAGGAATTCTTCTAATGAATGCACTGCTCCCTGTGTTTCCCATTTCCTGTTGAAAAAAAAAAAAAACAAAACCAACTCCAGGCTGACACTGCCTATCATGACTTTAGGAGATTAAGGAGGATCTTTTCTCTCCATGTTGTCTGTGAATATGGATGCTGCGCGTTTCTGTGAAGAAGTGGCTGGGTGTGCTCTAAAATGCAGTGACGGGTATTCTCTGAGAATGCACGGTACCACAGGCTGGCAGCAAGCCTGGGCCTTTGATACTGATCAATCCACAGGAATTAGCCAGTGGAGACAGATAGAGAATGCTACAACATAACTCTGAGATCCACAAACCCTCTGGCACAGGCTTTGCCTTCCTACAAGAGGCGCAGAAGCTGAAGAAGGGCGGGAGGCTGTGTTGTCTGAGGTCTGCAGGGCCACAGTATCTATTGGTCATTCCTTGTGTGTTTGCATGTGTGTGTGTGTGTGTGTGTGTGTGTGTGTGTGTGTGTGTGTGTGTGTG
>CAJQZJ010031983.1:1792648-1803075 GCA_907164525.1 Lophiomys imhausi | reverse complement strand
GTGTGTGTGTGTGTGTGTGTGTGTGTGTGTGTGTGTGTGTGTGTGTGAGATGTGGAGCATACACATGAATGTGCAGGTGCTTGCTCCCACATAGGCCAGAGAAAGACATAGGGTATCTATCTCCTCTATCATATTCCATCTTATTACCTTGAGATAAGTCTCCCATTGCTTGGAAGCTTACCAGCAAGCTCTGGAGACTTACTTAGCATCTCCATCTCCCAAAGCTGGGGTTACAGGCATAGACAGTTCGTGGCCATCCTTCTCTGCGGATGTTGCACAGCAAGCACGCTTACCTATAAAGCCACCTCTCCAGGCTTGTTTGACATTTCTGTACTTTTCATGAGCCAGGAGAACCTTTTAGAGACCCTGACCAGAATCTAAACTGAGCCCTTGGTTGGTCCACAGGCTTTGATTTTTCTGCTCATGGCTTACCCGGCATCTCACCCAGCTCTGAGCCTTTTGTTCCCAGAGTTTCTAGAGGTATTTAGAGATACTGGGCAAACAACACAGGATCCTAATGGCACTAAACACCTTCCCTGTGTGAACAGCAGGAAAGGATGCTTTGTGGACCTCCAGCCCTCCTTCCACAGGAAGATAAAACGAGCATATGAAGCAAGGGACCGAGGAACCCCTCTCTGCACTCTAGACCTTTCAGAGTGGAAGCCAAGGACGCACCAGCTGGCCACCCCTCCCCCACACTGCTCTGACTGACACACAGCCCTGACATAGTTGAACAGCAGAGCCAGCACTAATAAATGCCCAGCAAGCTCCAGCAGATGAGATTGGACACCATGTGTGCCAGGGCAGGTCCACAGTCAGAGCCCTTCAGAAGTGCATATTCTGAAGTGCACCATTCTGTTCTGGGGAGGCTGGGGGGGGTATGGCTTTTGGAGAGGTGAGGCAAGCCCAGGTTGTCCCCAGTCAGAATCAGGAGCCAGGTAAATGGGTGGGGACTCAAACAGAATGTTTTAAACAAAACTAATGAGGACATGGACACAGCATTGTCAAATGACAGCTGGGCCGGTGTTCTCAGGACACCAGACTTCTCATCACAGGAGAGAAGTGGGTCAGTGTTTTAATGCAGGAGGGGGTGGGGCCATAGTTAACCTTTCCTCCTTGTTCCTTGTCCATCAGCACTAATAAATACCTGTGTGATAGATGCATTGTTTGTTTTTTTTTTTTTTTTTTAGACCTTAGGCAGCAAAATCCCACATTGACTACTCAGGTGGAGAAAGAGTTGTGTTGGGGGCAGGGTGCTAGCCCCCAAGTTTGGCATGGAAGTTAGAAACTTTGGGAGGTAGGTGGACAATTGCCTAGGGCCTGAAGGGCAGCCTCCCTCCACTAGCCTTAAAAACTGCTTTGTTTTTGTTTTTCACGAAGACATGAGTTTTTGCTGTGGCTTTGTGTTTGAATTGTCCTCAAAATTCACCTGCCAAAGGCTTGTTCTTCAAACTGCTGATGCAGAAGGCAGGGTTTTGGGTAACAATTAGATCGTGGTCACCATGGAGCCCTTAAGACAGGACTGGTGCCTTGATAGGAAAGGACAGGAGTGATCAGCCAAAGACATAGGGAAGAAGCATCCTTTGCAAACCAGGCAGAGCCTCCCTCTCCCCTGACACCAGGCAGGCCAAGTGCATAACCTTGAATTTACAGCCTCTGGCCCTGAAACAAACAAATCTATTTGTCTATAATCTGCCCACTCTGTGGCTTTTGCTACAATAGCCTGAGTGGGCTGAACCCACTTGATGGCCGTGTGCAGTTAGACCTGTGCCAGTTAGGAGAAGGGGTGGGGAGGGAGAGGCTTTGGAAGGAGGGGTGCAGCCCGGGAGACGGAGGCCAAGGTAACCACGCTGCTGCAGGGGTCAGGAACGGGGAAGGTGGGGTTTGAGGGCATGAGGTAAAAGCAGCTACTTCCATTATTTCCGGTTCTGATCTGCACTGTTTGAACCTGGTCTTACCTTCATACCTTCTCTCAGAGGTAGGGGCTCACCTCTGACAGCTCTTTGACAGGACCATAGAAGCAGACTCTAGAGACAGGTGGGAGGGACGGAGACAGAGTGTAGAATCCCAAGGTCCACACAGGCGGTGTGCTGGGAACAGGATGCTTCTGAAAGAACATGATCCACCTACCTGATAGCACAAAAATATTCAGGAATTTGGAAAGGACTATGGGTTTGCCACAGACAAAAAAAAAAGACCGGGGTGTGGATGTGCTGACCCAAGGAAAGTGCAAACCGGTTGAGGAGAGAGACATCAGGTACCTGTGTCAAGTAGGGCCAATCAACTGTGTCACAGATGTGAGTCCAAACTCACTGAAAGTTTGGATGTAAGCCCATGTTTAGCCAAGGCATGCCCCAGCTGAGCCACCACGGGGCCATGTTTCTTATTCTCTCCCAGACTGGCTGCTGATGGTGTCCCTGGGCTTCTTTATAAAGGCTTCCATAGCCTAGGGCTGCGATGCTGAGTACAAACTCTGAAGGTTATCCCATTTCCCATTCAGCCCACCAGAGCCACTAAGCAGCTGGGGTGGGTGTGCAACCATACAGCCCTCACTACCAGAGTCTAATTAATATCTACTGTTCAGTGGTACCATGGATAATAGACAAGTATTCTTGATGACTTTGTATTCTCCATGTTGTCTCAGACCAGGGATGATGTATCCAGTTCAGTAACAAACTTAGTAGTAATCTCTGTCCAGTCCCTCAAAAGTTGCTTAAGGGGGTCAGAGAGATAGTAGTCAGTGAGTAAGAGGGTCTGCTACACAGGTATTGAAAGTCTACAGGTGTTTGTACGAGCCTGACCTCTGACCTCGGAGGTCCTTCAGGGTCCTTAATTGCTTACATCATCGCTGACAGCTGAGGGCACCTGACAGGATAAACTCCCTCCCCCACCTCTTTCCTGGTCTCTCTCTTAGTCTCCTCCCATTTCCTTGTGCCTCTCTCCTTCTGCCCCCTTTTCTTCCTCTCTCTCTTTCCATGGCTCTGCCCTTCACTTCTTACCTAATAAACCTTATACCAGACCTGTTGCGTGGCATGGAGTGATTTACCAGCATCATAACAAGTCTGAAGACTTGAGTTCAAATCCTCAGCGCCCACATACAAAGCCAGGTGTGGCCACAAAGTGCCTGTTGCCCCTGCACTGGCAGTGGGGAGGCAAGAGACAAGAGGAGCATTGGGGCTTGCTGACCACCAGCCTGATTCGGGGTTCAGTGAGAGAGCCTGTCTCAAGGAGTTAGGTGGATGTCCTTTGATCTCTGTAGGGAACATGGGCATGCACACCCACATGCATAAGCACGCACATACACACAATAAATAAAGTTTTTACTTATATTTTTGGTTGTGAGCCTAGCCTTTAATGGCTGAGCCATCTCTCCAGCCCAGGTTTTTACTACAAAGAAAGTACTTAATAACTTCATTATAGTTAATTGACTTTAAAAGCATGAATGTCGTGAACAGGCAGCTTTAGAACTTGAGGCCAGGAAGCCTTCAGCACTCTGGGGACTTTTGCCAGTGTAGCAGCCTGAAGTATGCACAGCCCCAGAAGAAGCCCGTGTGCCTTCAAGCCTGCTTGCCACGTTCCAAGGTCCACAACTGAGAAGGATCCTGCCTCCTCTCCCTGGGATCCAGGACTGAGGGTGGCTTCGCCCACATTTGCTCCCTTTGGCTGTGTCTGTGCGGTCACTGCCTCGCTGGAGGACAAGAGAGCTTTGTTTCCTGTTTGCTTGGGAGGTCAAGGACCATTGCATCTTGTCTGTGGCTTCTCTCTGTGGGACAACTTTGCCATGAATGTTTTCCCTCTGGGCAGATGCCAAGCACCCATCACCATTGTTAGTGCGCGATGTCTGTCCCAGATTATAGGAGCTAAGAGAGGTCCGGTGGCTCCCAGGAACTGCGTAGCCCACTGATGAGAGGCTGCAGACCCTCAGCACAGACTCCAGGCCCTGAGGAACAAGTTTCTGTGGCAGAGGCTCCTGTCACCTCCAACTCAGGCATTGATGAGGTGGCCTGTCCAATCACCTGTTAAAGTTCTTGCTTCAGAATATATGGGGTGGAGGGGAGGGAGTATAAATGGCATTTGTTATAGCTTGAGCATGAAATGTCCCCCCACAGGTTAACATGTTTGAGTGTTTAGTCCCCAGGTGGTGGCACTGTTTTGATAGGATATGGGGTGTGGCTGACAGAGGTGGGGCTTGAGGGACATGTCTTTGAGAATTTTAGCCCATCCCCACTTCAGATCTGTGGTGAGGGACCATAGGAAACACTGAGGCAGGCAGGAGGTAGCAGAGTCAGTCATCATACAAGGATGTGTGTGTTTGGTCCCCCATATAGGATGGAAGCTGGAAAAGGTGTTTCCTGTGTCAAGCTGAACACTGTCTGGGCTGGTGAGATGGTAAAGGTGCCTGCGCTGAAGCACATGACCTGGTGAGTTTGATACCCAGGGTGTAGGAAGAGAACCGAAGCCACAAAGTTGCCCTCTGGCCTCCACATGTGTAGCATGGCAAACACACCTGCTTCACACCACACACCATGCATATGTGAGGGGGTGAGGGCATGTGTGTGTGTATTTATATTCAGATAATTCAGGTGCCAGGAAGTGCGGGTGAGCAGTCTAAGTACGTACAGTTCATGTGTGTGTGTGTTTATGTAGGTGCAGAGGAGGTATACATGTGTATGCATGTGAATGTGTGTCAGAATGCATGTGGGGGTTATCATAGTAACCATCTTGACCTTTTTGCCCCCAGTGCTGGCGGAGAACAGCCATGGTGTCTTTTCTAGCTCTTCTCCTACTGGCCACCAAAATAAGAGAAACTAGACTAAACATCTGTTCTCAGGCCTCTGGCCTGTGCTCCAGCATACTGCTGTTTTTAGTGGTATGAGGTGTGGATTTCATGATTAGGTGTGAAGTAGATTTCTCTCCTAGGAGTGAGAGAAATGCCAACAAGCTCCAGAATTAAGTCAGATAGCTGCTGACGAGTCACACTGCCCCCCCAGAACAGCAGTGGCAGGTCAAGGCTGCGAGTCACACTGCCCCCAGAACAGCAGTGGCAGGGTCAGGGCTGTGAGTCACACTGCCCCCAGAACAGCAGTGGCAGGTCAGGGCTGTGTCTGCTGTCTTGGGATCCCATGCTGCAGGATTCATCCAGAAACAAGAGGCATAATTTTTAGCCAAGATCCCTGACCCTTCCTGAAGTAAGGTCCCATACTCCCAGGAGAGCTGCAGTGTGAGGTGAAAGGATAAGAATTAAGAGACAGAGCAACAGCTGGTGCCAGAGGTAATTGCTATTTGCCGCTAGAAGAATCTGGAAGACTTCAGAAAGTCTGGTCGGCAATCTGAAAACAAGCTCAGAATAAAAACTTCTGTCATGAGCTGAGTGTGGTGGTGCACGCCTTTAATCCCAGCACTTGGAAGGCAGAGGCAAATGGATTCCTGAGACAAAGTTTCTCTATGTAATATAATAGCCATGACTGTCTTTCCTGGTACTCGCTCTGTAGACCAGGCTGGCCTTGAACTCACAGAGATCCGCCTGCCTCTGCCTCCCGAGTGCCAGGATTAAAGGTGTGCGCCACCACCATGCCCGGCACTTATAGACAGTTTTGAACTGCCATGTGGGTGCTGGGATTTGAACCTGGGTCGTTTGGAAGAGCAGCCATATCTCCAGCCCCCCCTTCTGGGATTATATGTGAGCACCACTATGGCACATTTTGTGTGTGTGGTTTAGGGGAAGAGGCAGCTGAACTCAGATTCCCACGTTTGCCCAGCAAGCACTTCACTGAACCGTCTATCACTTCAGCCCACATTTGGCTTTTAAATACAGTCTCCTCCAAGTCAGAGGCCATTACTCTGTTGTTGTGCACACTGCCTCCTCCAATGAATGTGCAGACACACACTGCTGTTGTGTGTAGAGAGGCTCTGGGGATGCTTCCATCAGAACTGTGAGGTTCCAAAGAAGAAATGGTCCATGATATTGAACATAGCCTATCATGTGCTGCGCTGTGTCTGGCACCTGCAACCCATCATTCTGCCCTCCCTGCCAAGAAAGCCCTGTGCACCTGTCTCTCTCCTCCATGGTGTCTATGTGGGGTAGAAATCTTCACCTGAGTGAGGGGGCCTCTGGGGGCCCAGAGTTCTCTGAGCTGTTGGCCATGGACATGCATATTCAATTACAGTGGAGAGAAGCGCTTCTGTTGGTCTCTTCTCCTTGACAGTGGCAGTGGGTGGCATTCACTGGAGACTAGAAGCTGTCGGGTGGCCTGCTATCAGAAGCCCTGGCTGCATACGCTGTACTTGGCTTATTGAAGTCCTTTTCCCTTCACAGAATAGGAGGGATGATGCTTGGCCAGGGCATCCTGTTGTCCCTCCTCAGTAAACCTGTGCAGTGTACCTACAGAGAGGGGTAGCTCAGGTTCTTTGGGTGCCTTGAGGCACTACTCACCATGGTGGCATGGCTCAGCAACACATACACATGTCACACTCTCCAGCCTCAGAACATTGAACATGAAGGAGCCAGGCACAGGGCAAGAGGCTTTGGGTGTCCACATGATGTCATCAAGAATGAGGTCCAAAGGAGCAATGGGTTCATAAAGGGGAGAGGAAATGCGGAATGAGGTGGGTCTGGCCACAACTTCTCCATGACACCCTTTGTCTGGTGCTGGGAGACATAGAATGACACCTATCCTTGAGGAGAAATGGCATATGGCAGATGGGATTTATGAAAGTTTCGGTGGCCCCCAGCTTCCTGCTCTTCCCAGCTTCCTGGCTGACTGTCTCCCAGCTTCCACTGTGTTTCCTCTCCACAAAATAATCCAGATATTTGACTGAGTGTTGTGGGTTTAAATCCCAAGTTTTCCCCACAGACTTTCGTTTGAACAACTTGGTCCCCAGCTGGTGGTGCTATTTGGAGAGGTTGTGGAACCTCGGGCAGGTAGAACCTTGCTGGAGAAAGTGGGTCACGGGGCGTGGCCCAGCCAGCACCCATTCATTCTTTGCTACAGCTAAGTGTGACCAACTGCCTCCACCTCATGCCTTTTCCAACCATGACGGTTTGTGTCTCCTCCAACGGTGAGCAAAAAACAGACTTTTCTTTCCTAAATCATTTTTGTCAGGTGTTTTGACACAGCAAGGAGAAAAAAACAAAAACCTAATACATCATGCTTCCTTGAAAACCTCCTTTCCTCTCTATTGAAGCTTAGATTCTGAGGCCTTCTCTTGTCCAGAGTCCAGGGGAGCTCTCCTCAGCAGCACATGCACTAAACTACAGAGAAGATTATCAGGTCCCCACCCCCCACCCCTGCCATGGGGTGGTGTTATGCATTCTAAATGTTAATTAATTGGTCCTGCTTGCTGTCTGATACTTACATTGTCTCTGATTGGTTGAATAAATGCTGAGGCCTGAGATTGGGCAAAGACAGAGATAGGTAGGACTAAGGTGCGTGGGCTTCTGTAGCAGAGAGGTTGATGGGTAGAAGAAAGGAGCAGGAAGTAGGAGACACACGATGGGGTAGATTAAAGAATAAAATTCCACGTGGCCTGGAACATCGGCATACCATGGAGAATGGCAGTCCAAAGGGACGTATGTATATATGGGGTCATATTTAGGAAGTAGAATTATGAGCTAGCTTAGATGGGCTAAGATTGCTCAATTGCTCAAGGCCAAGGCTTGTTAAAATCCATATGGTGTCTGTGTGCTCATTTATAATGGCAGGTTAAGGATTAACCAATTGACGATAATATAAATACTAAGTAATAATTTAATTAGCCTTTATTCTACACCCCCCACACAAGGATGACTTGCAAATTCCTAAAGCGTTCCATAAAAGCAAACAAAAACAAACAAAACCGGAATCCAGAGTTAGAAACCAGATCCAAGGAGAGGATCGTCCAGATCTTTTCCTCATGCCCACAGAAACCACACTTCTCTCAAGTTGGCCTCCAGACATGGGAAGTTCCAGAAAGTCCCAGAAACAGAAAAGGAACCATTTTCTTAGAGGATGTGGCACCTTCTCTTGGGGGACAGGTTCAGCCTGTGGCTCCTCTCCTAGTGACAGCAATGGCCTCTGTGTGTGTGTGAGGTCTCTGCTCTTGTCCTTCAAATTCTCAGTGCTGTGCTCAGCCCAAGCCCATAGGGCTGCCACTTGCAAACAAGGCCAGATGTCAAGATACAAAATCCCATGGCACAAGCCAGTTCTCCAGGGAGCAACGAGCTGTCACTCGATAGATACCAAAGTAAATAGTGCACCACAAACAGGGCCTGAAAGCAGGGCAACCTTATGTGGCTCAGGGCTCTGTGCCCAGAAACAGTGTCCTGGCTGTACTGGTGAGGGATACTAGCACCCCACACAGACCCACAGTCACCCGAATTTTACTGTCTTTACTCGCTCCTGTGGATCTCCCGTGGGCCAGTCTCCAGCAGGACAGTCTTTTCCTGGCCAGGAGACGTAGGCTACTTCCTGTTCTGGTGGTGGTCACCACCTACTGCTATCACTGCATGGGGACAATTTTTCAAACTCCCCTTTCACTGGTCACTTACCACTCATCAGATTTCTGGGTCAGCTGTGAACCAGCAGCTTCAAGTAGGGGATAGCTTCCTGTGCTTTTGGGGGAAGAAGTATCATCCCAAGTTGAAGCGAGCCATTTTGACATCTCACCCAGCAGAGACTAGAGCTGGGTGTTGCGCTGGGGCTCACCGCCCCTCCCCCCTTCCCCATCTGTGCTTTTAGGTGAAGACGGTCTATGTCGGCCTTCCACACTGAGAACTACGGGACGATAGTGTGGGTGCTATCGGTGGAAGGAGCGAAGTGTGATTTTGCAGTATCCCACCTGCAGGCGCCAGGGAACAGATTTAAAGACTCAAAATAGACCGCAGTTGCAGCATCAAGATGAGCTGGCTGGAACTGCCATGTGCACATTGCCCAGCTGGAGGCTTAAAGAAAACACCAGCTCAGGTAGTCTTGTCTTTAGTGAACTTTCTCGCCCACACCTACTAGCCAAAGCTCAGACCGGAACAGCACACACCATTCTGGGTCTCTAGCCAGCCTGTAGGGTTCATTCATATGATTTTTGTTGGTGGTGGTGGTTTTTGTTTTTCGGGACAGGGTTTCTCTGTGTAGCCCTGGCAGTCCTGGACTAGCTTTGTAGACCAGGCTGGCCTCTAACTCACAGACATCTGCCTGCGTCTGCCTCCCAAGTACTGGGATTAAAGGCGTGCCTGGTATTCAAAGATTTTTATAAGAAGAATAATGCTGGGTCATTCATTCTAGACTCAAAGCTCCAAGGACAGAAGATCCTATCCACTCTGATTATCTCTGATTTTGTTTCTAAGCTTCATTTGATATTTGGGATGGCCTTCCGGCCTCTAGTCACCAAACTGTCTACAACCCTATTTTCATTTCTTTGATTGTGATAGTAGGGATTGAACCTAGAGCTTCATGTATGCCAGGCTCTATCACTGAACTGTGTCTGCACACGCGCCCTTCTAAATTTTTATTCTGAGATGGGGTCTCATCTCACTAAGTTAACCTGGTCTGCTATGAACTTGACCATGCTCTTGTCTCAGATTCCCAAGTAGCTGGATGACAGACCTGTTCCAGCAGACCCAGATAAACCCATTTTGAAATACTGAATACATGCTGGGTGTGGTAGCGCATGCCTTTAATCCCGGCACTTGGGAGGCAGAGGCAGGGGGATCTCTGTGAGTTCAAGACCAGCCTGGTCTACAAAGTGAGTCCAGGACAGACAACGATACACAGAGAAACCCTGTCTTGAAAAATCTAAAAAAAAAAAAAAAAAAAGAAAAGAAAAAAGAAAGAAATACTGTGTACACTGAATTGCAGAAGTGGGAAGAATGACTCCAGACACTATTTGCAGAGACAAGTGTGAAGGGAGAGAGAAATTGTAATGTTAACTCAACAAAACACTTGGAGCTGGGCCTCAGGTGACCTGGACTCCAGGATGAGGGACATCAGATCTAGGAGCACCTGCTGCTGTCCTATGACAGAGAATGAGAGGCACCGCCAAACCCCCCTGGAGAGACCCCCAGAGCTGCTGTTCCCAGCCTGAGAGTGACTCCAAACACAGCTTACAAGTTAGGAACTGAGGCTTCAGACGTTGATTTAAAGTGATAATCTCTGTGTGATCCAGAAAAATAGAAGCCATTATGTTGAAGCCGGTAATAATCTCCTTAGCTGAGGTGGGGTTGGGTGGAAGGTACAGAAGAGAGAAACACCACCTGTTCTTAATTGGAAATAGAGCCTGGGTGTGGCTCAGTGGGAAAGGGCTTAAATATGTGAGTCCCTGAGTTCGATACCCAGTACCACATGAAAAAGACAGAGAAGAGAAAGCTAGTGGGGAAAAGGGAGAGAAACTGAGAGGGAAGAGAAAGATGGAGGAGGAGGAGGAGGAGGAGGAGGAGGAGGAGGAGGAGGAGGAGG
>CAJQZJ010031983.1:1766213-1777543 GCA_907164525.1 Lophiomys imhausi | reverse complement strand
ACACACACACACACACACACACACACACACACACACACACACACACAGTCATACTAACCTTCATGTCCCCTGCCCTGCAGCCTGTGGAATTCTCTCTAGGTTCGGGTTCTGCAGTTAGCAGTGTACACATCACAGCAAATGAGGTCATAGACCAGCCAATCAGATGCCTCAGCTCCACTGTGGAACATGTCACACAGGGACTGTGGCCCAAGATGACATAGGAAAGGGGACAGGGCACGAAGAGGGGACACTGGATACCTCACTCACAGTCACACGCTCAGGTCTGCATGACTCACAGCCACTCCTGTCTTGCTGGCCAGTCATAAACCTCTTGTATACCAGAGTAATGGCATGCCCCTGTGTGCATCGGCTTCCAGTGTCCCTTCAGAGAGAGCTGAATCATACAACATTGCTGGGTAAGGCTTCCAGGATGACTGCTTAGAGGAGGAAGACAGAATGCAGACAAAACGGCTGCAGCAGCCCTGAGGAAATGGAGGTGTCAGAAGCTGTGTGCTGGAGACTCTGAGGCTGAAACATGGAAAGTCCTGGAGGCAGAGAGAGCAATAGTTTGGCTTTATGTAGGACACATACCTCAGCAGTGTCTGCTATATTGGCTCAGCAAACCCTGAGGGACAGCTGGAGGCCAGTAGAAGCTGGCTCTTAAATAAGATGGTAATTTGCCTTTTTCTAGGCCCTTCCAGAATTTATGCATGTGCTAAATGATTTATCCACAAGCTCCATGAGTATTTACTGGTTTTTGACTAGCTGTGTGAAGGATTACTCCCCCTTTACCTTTACCATGGGATCCTAACTCCAGGCACGGAAAAGAACATAATTCATTGTTGAACCCTGGACAGAATGCAAAGGGAAGGGGCAGATCCTGGGTCGGACAACCTTTCTCTCTTTTTCTGTGTGCATAGTCATGATGTCATGCTCACAGGGAAACTGAGGCATGTTAAACACAGAGAGCAAGCAGGAGGCCAGTCCCTGGGTTGAGTCAGGAACTGCAGGCTACAGAGAGAATGCTGGCCTAGCAGGATTGTCATGGACAAGCAGATCCCAAGATCTGCTCTAGAATGAGAGAGGTCACAGGCCAAAGCCCCATCCCCTGGAACCAATCAGGATGAGGTTTGAACCCACTAATGAATGACTCCCAGTAAGTAGTGCCTTTCACCCTACCTTGTCACTGGATGCCACGGAACCCACTGTCCTTTGGTCGCCAGATTCTCTGAAGAAGAACAGTACTGGGTGTGATTTCCTTGAAAAGGCATAAAAGTTAAAATAAAAGTCTACTTTGTTCTCTTCTGTCAGATCTGAAGTGGGTACAAGCCGGTTACTCCCTCCTGTCGTTGCATAGGTTAACAACCACAGTTGACTCCAGGGGAACCAGAAAACAGAGTCAGTGTTTTGTGTTTCTCTACAGGAATAAGGGTCAGCAGGCCCCAGGATGACTCAGCCCTTCACCCTCCCTGTGCCCTCCAGATTTATCTCTGGAGGAGGGTAGGAGCTACATTGGGCCCTACATCCTCAGATGGACTAGCAGGAGGTCATTCCCTCAGAACATCGCCAGGGACATGGCAGTGGGACTGGTGGGAAGTCTCTGTCCAGTCCAGTCCAGACAAGAGGCAAAGGGGGGAAGAGGGACCATGGCCTCTGGTGCCCTGCCCCCTCTTCATTGGAGAAGAGTTGTTCCTGACCTGCATTGTTCCTGTAGCCTGTAGTTCCTGGTTCAACCCAGCCTTGCTCTAACCTCCTGCTTGCTCTCTGTACTTAACACGCCTAAAGACAGACCAGGGTTTCCTTGTGTGGCCACACCTGGTCATCCTGGTGTTCTTCTTAAGTGATGGCTCAGGAAACCTCTGTCCCCTATGCCAAATATTGCCACCTCCTATGGGACACCTGGGTTTTTTTTTTTTTTTTTTGATTCCCATAGCTACTTCTCTGCTAAGTTCCAAACTTAATCACTTTCTCTGTATCCTCCCTGATGACTGCTATCAACTTTTCATACCTAGAGCTCTTCCTCTCCTCTCCCCAGGTCCAAGGCAGACTGACAAAATCAGAAAAGAGGTTACCAATGATGCTGCAGAGTTCCCTTTGAACCCAAGGAAGCAGGCAAAGATGACCTGACCCTTGCAACAGGGGATGTGGGTGTTGCGGACCAAGGCCCCCCTGTGGGTTTCCCCAGGGGGAGCTTGCAGCTCCATCCAGCTAACTCCACCTGAACAGAAACTAATTGTGCAGAATGCAATACTCCTTGCTACCCTCACTATGGCCAAGTGCTTGGGACCACACAAGCAACCAGAGGTTCATATCAGAGAGGCATAACCAGGACCCTAACATTTGGCCTGCAACCATCCCCCAAGTCAAGAGGCCTCACCTGGGAGGGAAGTAACAGGACAATCCAAGGAGGATGTTTACAGAATGCAGTCAACAAACACAGATAAGGACAGCAAGATGCTGTGGATGCTGTCTGAGCCTTCCAAGAAACACAAGGTAGTACAATTCAATTCTAATTCCAGATAACAATGAATAGGAGACATATTTAAAGGGCTATCCTGTCTTGTTTTGTTTTGGTTGGTTGTAAAGTATGCCTGCCTGGTTTATCCTGGATCCATCTATGCCTAAATCAGACTCACCCTAAATTTTCCAGGAAAGAGCTGGATTCTTAGCATCACATTTGGAGAAGCTCTCTCTGGGATCATCTGGAGAGAGTCCACTTCACCAACAAAGAAGAAAAATGGAGACGTTGCCAGTCGCCATGCTTGGTCAGGAGAAAGGTGGTTCTGCAGGAGGGGCTGCAATTGTGTCTTGCTGTGTCACAGACCGTCGTCAGGGTCCTGGGTTGTTTTCCTGGCTTGCCTGAGCTGCAGTTTCATGGCTGAGGTTCAGCCTGCTGGAAAATGCAAGACAGCACACCTGACTGCAGCTGGGAGCTCAGGGCTTTCTGCCTGCATGGCTCAGGGTTTCCCACAGATTGCTGCTGTGAGAAAGAACACCTGATGGCAGAAGCTGTGGGATTCTCTTGCCCTCACCTGCAGGTTACAGGATGACACTTAGGTGCCAACCTGTTAGTCAAAGCAAGTCACTGGCTTGGGATTTTGTGTGCAAGTGTAGATACCGCATGTTATAGTGGGATAATAATAATAATATAATAATAAATAATATAATTTTCTGAGACAGGGTTTCACTATGTATCCCTGGCTGGCCTGGAACTTGCTATATACAGTAGGATGGCCTTGAACTTACAGAAATTCACCTCATGGGAGCTGTGATTAAAGGCCTAGGCTACCATGCCCAGCCAAAATTTTATTAAGAAATAATTTAAATGTCAAAATCATCACCAAATATATCAGTCTTTCATGTCTTCACCATTGTGGGGAGTATGTTTTGCTTTAAAAACCATTTCATATCCTGAAAATTAAAGTATAACTTCATCTGTTAATTTGGATGCATTTAATAGCATTTTTTTTTCAGGCTTCTTCAAAATTTATCTGTTACATGGGAATAGAAAGAAAGATAAAACAAAATTATTGATAAAAGGGGCACAAAGACATGAACAATTACAAATTTGGGACATGTTAAAGAACGTCGGTTGTATGGAAAGCAAGCAAAATCAAAACATTATGGCATCTATGAAATATGATAGTTCCGGGCTCTGGGCCAGCTCATGCTAATGACAGCTTGGGCTTTCCCAGCCTCCATCACAGCTTGGCTGAGCTGTTTCAGTAAGTGAACTGCCTGCAGCAGACCTCTGCTTTGCTAAGTTGATCTTTGTTGTGATGTCGGCCAATCTTTAGGTACAAGAGCTGTAGTGTGGAGTTCAGACTCCAAGCCCCTAGCACCAGTCCCTGCTACTCCCACAGGGGTTTGTCTGACACTGACACGAGAACCCACTCCTTCTGTGTGGATGGAAAGGGAGCACAGAGCACAGGTCCCTGGAGCCAGCACAAAAGGTTGCTCTACTATGGTAAATAAATCTATCTGCCTCTGAGGACAATGCAGGAAGAAAATCCAGGTGATTGACAGAGCAAATTGGATCCCCGCTCCCCAGTTCTCTTCTCCTTTGCAAATGTATTACTAAGAACCTGCTGTGGACTGCCAGGAAGCCAGCAGTTAGGCCTTGCCTAACAGACTGCACCATCTCTCAAGACAATACAGAGGATGCTGACTCCCCAGCTGTTAGCTTGGCAGCAATTTTACCAGTTGTGGAGAAAATAAATCCTGGATAAAGAGCCTTGATCCACACAGGATAGTTCCTGCCCGCTGGGACAGTGCAGGGTGTTACTATCATGTGTCTGTGTGCTCATTTATACTGGTGGGTTAAGGATTAACCTCACCAACCAATTAACAATAATATAAATACTAAGTAATAATTTAATCAGCCATTTCTCTACATCCCTTCCTAGACTTCAGGGTCAGACAGGGGTAATATGACTTCCTTGGTTTTTTTTTTTTTTTTTTTTTTTTGGTTTTTTGAGACAAGGTTTCTCTGTGTATCTCTCTGGCTGTTCTGGATTCGCTTTGTAGACCAGGCTGGCCTCGAACTCACAGAGATCCGCCTGCCTCTGCCTCCCAAGTGCTGGGATTAAAGGCGTGTGCCACCACCGCCTGGCGACTTCCTTGGTTTTTAAACAGTAATGAGTCCCCAGTCATCACTAGACTGGGACAGGGTGGGACAGGCCTGAAGCGAGATTTCTGTGTCCTCACTGCTCTGGCACCAGCCAGTCCCATGAGACCACACCAGCCCACTTGAGCACACAGGAGGGGACAGTAAGGGTCAAGAAGAGGGACTCTTCTACCCCATCTCTCACTCTATTATTTGTGTCAAAGCAGTAAAACAAAGCATTTGAAAAGCATTTCTCAAAAATTGCATCATTACCTGCTTTTCCCCCGAGGGTCTGTGGCTCCAGAGCGAGGTGAGCTCGGGCATAGGCAGCTGGTGGGACCTCAGCCCCACCGTGCCTAACCCAGAGTCCACAGCAGCCACGGTCTGGGGTCTCCTCAGACACCTACACTCACTCTTTCCTCTCAGCCCCAATGGAGGAATTTCTCCTGAAGAAATTTGGAAATAAAGGCCTCTTGGTGTACTGGGCTCCAATCGTAGGCCAACTCTTCATAGCCTTTGGCTGGGTTTCTTCCCACAAAGAGAAATGATGCATTCCTCACAGTGCCGGGAACTGTGATGAGCCCCTTTCACCAGCTCTGAATGTGAACTCAACTTAACCTTTTTTGCTCAGCTATGAAAATATCACAGAATCAGGCATGGAAGGGAACTTCCCTGACTTAGTAAAGTGGTCCTCCAGGGACCCAGACCCCCCAGCAGCCTTAATGCTGAGAAAACCATTAACACTAACTCCAAGGGAGTCGGAACTTGGCAAACTTCAGGTGGGTTCCCATACACAGCTTTATTCACAACCAAAAGTTACCCAGATGGCCTTCAGGCAAATGAGTCAAACTGCGATATGGCCAAACAATGGAATACTATTTAACACTACAAAGTAATGGACTCTTTTTTTTTTTTTTTTGGTTTTTCGAGACAGAGTTTCTCTGTGTATCCTTGACTGTCCTGGACTCACTTTGTAGACCAGGCTGGCCTCGAACTCACAAAGATCCGCCTGCCTCTGCCTCCCAAGTGCTGGGATTAAAGGCGTGCGCCACCACTGCCCGGCTAGTAATGGACTGTTTTTTTTTTTTTTTTTTGGTTTTTTGAGACAGGGTTTCTCTGTGTAGCCCTGGCTGTCCTGGACTCACTTTGTAGACCAGGCTGGCCTCGAACTCGCAAAGATCCGCCTGCCTCTGCCTCCCAAGTGCTGGGATTAAAGGCGTGCGCCACCACTGCCCGGCCAGTAATGGACTGTTAAGCCATGAAAAGAAGTAAAAAATCTTACACAGATATTGATAAGTGAAAGAAGCAATCCTTTTTTTTGTTTTTTTTTGAGACAGGGTTTCTCTATGTAGCCCAGGCTGTCTTGGACTCACTTTGTAAATTAGGCTGGCCTCGAATTCACCAAGATCCACCTGCCTCTCCCTCCTAAGTGCTGAGATTAAAGGCACATGCCATGATGCCCAGTTTAACTTTAACTACACGGTATTTTGGCCTTAGTAAAGTCAGTGGCTGAGATTAGGTGGGAGGAAGTGCTGCAGTTTGGATCTTGGATGTTCTGCAAAAGCCTCTGAGTTGAAGATACAGTCCTCAGCTTGGCGCTGTTGTAAGTGAGGCCTGGTGGGAAAAGTTAGAGGTTTGGCAGTGTGGATTGAAAAGGGGAGATATTGGGACACTGCTCTTCCTGCCTGCCTCTTTGCTCCTGACTGATGTGAGGTGAACAAGCCACCTTTGCTATGTGATCCCACCACAGGATGCTGCATGGAAAAACCACAGCTACTATCTTAAAGGGGAAAAGAGATAGTTTGTTCTAGAGCTATTTCGAGTGTCCATAGTCCAGGAACACAGATTTAGGTAACCCCAAATGCCAAGTTTCAACATGGAAGCAGTTTCATGAACTTTTGTAGTTTTACAAAAATCATAAAAAAGACAGTCATAAGTCAAGGCAAGCTTAAAATACAATCGTGGGGACATTAGAGAGTCAGTCACAGCAAAATGGGGGGCTTTTGTATTGATCCAAGATGGTATCTGATGATGGTCTTAGTTTTTGAGTTTGTGGAGATAGTAGTCATGTAATAGATTCTAAAAGGCTTCTATCTATTAGTCACAGGAGGTTAGCTTTCACACAGAGGTGGGCAAGGAATGGCTGTCCCAGAGGACTAAAGCTAGTGTAAGATCAGGTGATTGGCCTCCGGACCTGCGGCATCCCAGTTCTGCCACAGTATCAGTCAGTCTCTGCAGACACAACTTCTTTTCATGAGTCCCTGTTCACAATGGTATACCAGGACAGGCCCAAAACTGTAGAGGAATTTTAATTCAGAACATGGTCGGTCTATGCAGTCCGGTTGGAATGCAGACACACTTTTAATCCCAGGAGATAGAGGCAAGCAGATCTCTGAGTTCAAGGCCAGCCTGGTATAGAGCAAGTTTTAGGTAAGGAAAAGCTTAGGTCCAGGCGTGGTGGTACACACCTTTAATATCAGCACTCAGAAGACAGAGGCATGCAGAACTGAGTTCTGTTCAGTCAGTTCTGTTGAGTCAGCAAGTTGAGATGCAGTGAGTGGAATTCAGAGGCAGTTCTACAGGGAGAGTTTTACAGACAGGTTGAAGAGAGAACAAGCTGGACACAGGTGAAGACAGAACGGGCCAGAGGATGAGAAACAGCCAGAAGATTAGAACAGATTGGTAGAGTTAGCTTGAGGCCAAGCAGAGCAATTCAGTCAGAGGCCAAGAGAGAAGCCAGTTTGAATCAGTCAGCTTGGAGAGGAGTCTGAGCCAGAACAGCTAAGTTGAACTAGCCAGCAAGAGTTTAGAAAGAGCTAGAAAGGAGAGGTCATTCAGCAGTAAGTCTCAGAGGTCGAAAACATTCTAGGCCTAGATTAGATTGTATGGAGGGTAGAAGCTTCCAGGACTAGGCCCAGGTTAGCAGATGGAGGCAGTAAGCCTCTGAGACAACAATTAAATCAGGCGAATAAAACTTACTGCTACGTGAAAGGCCAATCAGCTAGGGACTAAAATCTCTAAATCTGTGAGTTCAAGTAAACCTCTTATCCTTTCTCAGTTGATAAATTAGGATATTTTGTTACACTGATGGAAAACTAATACAGGAGGGATGAACAGGCAGAAGCCAGGGACTTTTAGGGCAGTGGAAATGTCTCTGTGCTCTTGAGAGACACCAAGAGTAAACCCTAAGCAAATGTGGGCTGTGGGTGGTGATGGGTGGGTGGGGGCTCATTTGTGCTGTGAAAGTATCAGTAGGACCTTTGGGAGAGGGGAAGACCCTGCCCGAGGGTAGAATCAGAGGGGAGTCTCTGTATCCTCCTCTCAGTTTTTTTTTCTGTGAGACTAAAACTTCTCTTAAAGAATAAAGTCATTACAAAAATGATAGCATGTCGGACGAGATAGCCATTTACTGCCAAGCCTGACAGCCTGAGTTCAATCCCCAGTGGGAGGAGAGGATAGACTCTCACAGGTTGTCCTCAGACCTGCATACACATAACATGGCACCCATATATGAGTAAATGTAATGTTTTACATGAGCAAGTATAATTTTAAAACATTTAGTGATAGCTGCCATTTATTGGGGCCTACATTGTACCAGCCACAAGACCAGAAGTATACCATCTCAAATAATATTCAATTAAATATTAAATCCATGTGTGTTTTAGAGACTGAGAAGTTGAAGGGCATTTGGCCCTGTGTCTGAGTGTAGCTGTGTGTCCATCTGTCCTCCATGTGGAGAAGTTGTCTATCTTCATGTGGCCTGTGGTTCCTCTTCCCTACTATAGATCTGACAGGCAATACCCAGGAAGACCCACTGTGGATACAGCTCTGCTGTCCCTCTGCTGTCCCTGAGGCTGTGTCCAAGCCTATTGACTCTCTGCCACATAGAACAAAGGGACACGCCCAAGTGGAAGAGAGGCGGGGCCAGAGACACAGCTCTCCTTGTGACCTCCCCCACGGCACTGTGTGTCTGAGAGAAACAGCTTGTCAGTTCTACATTCCAGCATGCACACTCACGGACTTGTCCTTATTCCTCATTCACTTGCCCGTCAGACTCCCCACCCGCTGCGGTCCCCCCGAATTCCACTGTCCTTCCTCCTAGTGCCACCATTCTGTCTCACCCTTGTTACTACTGTGTCATCTCTTCTAGCAGCTTCCCCACCTTGTCTTCCTGTGTGGGGAACTCCAGCTTGGAAACTATCCCCATGCTGTTGAGAGAACGCTGTCCACGGTGGGGATTCCATTGCACCCCCTGAGCAAGGAAGGAAGTCTTGCGTGGACACACAAGCCTTCTTTAAACCTTTGACTCATATCCAGCCCCACTGTTAGATACTCTTCCTCTGAGGTAGGGCATTTTTCAAAGAATGTGACAAAGAATTGGTACAAGAACCCTCCTAAAGTTGCCAGCCCTCTGTCTTCCATGCTCCACAGTGGACTCTCTCAGTGTTTGCACAAGTGTGGGTTTTCTGGCCAAGCAGCTCATTTTAAGGCCTAAATTCATCCCAAAGAGACTAGCATTCAACCCATTCTGCTCTATCTTTTTGAACTCTACTGAGTCCTGGACTCAGATTTGACATTGTGCAACTTCCTGACAGTGTCTGGCCATTATCCTGGAGGGAAAAGGCTATTTAAGTCCCGACTCACAACCATACCCATTAGCCACAACAAAAACAGGCCTTTCAGTGCCCAGGATGGTGCCCTGAACTTGCAATGCCCCTTACCATCTCGGTTAAATTACAGGGCTTTCAAAGCTGCTCCCCAGTGAGCCTGCAGAACGTGGAGCCTGGCTGGCTCCCGCCCTCTCCCATGGATCACAGCTGCAGCTCCAATTCATATGAATGAAAGCTGGGTGGAGGCCAAGGGTGTGACCCTGTGCCTGGGCCTCAGACCTAGAGGCAGCCTTGGTAGAGCCTAACACTGCAGGGCTGTGGCAGATCTGAGTGTGTCTGAGGCCTGAGCTACACAGAACCTTTTAGGTATCTGGAGTCATTTGAGTCCCCTCCGGACACAGTCGACATGGAGAGAGGCAGCCCCTAGAGATCCCTCCAGGATCCCCTGTCCAACACTTACGTCTGTGAAGCTAGGGAACACAGTGTCTTCATTTCACTTGCAAGAGAGTTTCTGTAAATTCCCCGGGATTCCAAAAGAAGATTGCGACAAAAAGCTCGCACCTTCTGCTGGCATCCAGCCCAGCAGTGCTGTCAAGGTGGGAAAGGACAATAAAGTATCTGGAAAACTCTTCAGGGGCCTCCTGGCTGACCCCTGACTGCTCTGATCTCAGGCTCTGTGCATGTGAACCCCCTTTCTGGAGACCCTCCTCTCAGGCCCACAGAGCCCTGAAACTGCCTGCAAAGCAGCTGGCCTTTGGAAAGCCCAGCTGATAGCACACCAGGCAGACTTGCTCCTGTCCAAGGTGTCTTTTGGCTACTCATCTCCACTCTGATATCAAGTGTGCTTGTGTCTTCTTCCGTGTCTGCCCACTAAGATAGCTGGAAGCCCATGCTTCTTGTCTGAAAGAGCACATCCCAGAGAAAGTTCAATGCATCAAGTGCACAGGGGACAAGGGGAAGGAGGCTCCTTGGACCCTGCCTTGGCGTCTTACTGGGGAAGAAGCAGCCTCAGGACTTAGGATTGCTTCCGTGCAGGGCACCAGGCACAAACAAGAGGTCAGAGCTGGGCTGGCCACTGCGCTGAAAACCTTCCCCACAGGGCTCCACAGGTGGAGAGTCTGTGTTTCAAATGCTCTTCTACTTACTCTCTGAAAAGACCCAGTGGCTTGAAGAGGCCCTCACACTTCACTAGGGATGGAGAGGCCTGGGTGACCCAAGGCCGCGACTCAAACCAAAGAGCAACAGCTGCCAGCAGTGTCTGTGGATGGAAAGATGCAAAAGCCCCCCAACCTGCCTCAAGAAAGGTCCTTTGTAACTTGTGCAGAATATTAAAAAGAGAGTAAGAAATCGTGGGTCCTGCCTGCACTGGCACCAAAGGTGTTAAATGGATCCCACGGTCCTTTTGTCAGATCACTTCACATCAGTAAAGAGGGCCAGGTGGAGTGCAGTGGTGCTACCTGATATCCCTGATATCCACACTGCCTTGGACAGACTCTCCCTGGGGCAAGATGGATACACTGCAAAGACGAAAGCCAATGCCACCTCCTGCTACGACACACTGTGCCAGCAGGCCTGTCTGCCTCGGTGGGTGTGACTAATGACAAAGAGAGGCTCCTGGAGCATGTCTTTCAATGTCATCTTTGTTTCCGGCCCCTCTGGTCAGCAGAACACCATATTCCACCACACTCACCAGAGCAGCAGACGTCACTGAATCGGAGCAAAACACTACAATTTGCATTATTAAACGGCAGCTGCTTGTCATCCCACAAGGTATAACTATGTTTATGTGTGTGGAGGTAGTGCATGTATGTGTTCCTGTGAGTTTGCATATGTCTGTGCTTGCATGTGTGCATGTGTGTGTGTGTGTGCGCGCGCGTGTGTGTGTGTGTGTGTGTGTGTGTGTGTGTGTAGGCCAAAGGTCAATGCACAGTGTCTTTCTCAGTCACTCTACACTTTATTTTTTGAAATAGGCTTTCTCACTGAACCTGAATTTTAATAATTTGACTAGGATGGCTAGCCAGTGAGTTCTAACTGTCTTCAATCCCCATGCCCTACATCTAGCACTGGACACACACACACACACACACACACACACACACACACACACACACACA